>JAUMGZ010201755.1:0-12505 GCA_032359645.1 Pododesmus macrochisma | reverse complement strand
AGCAGCAGCAGCAGCAGCAACAACAACAACAACAACAACAACAACAACAACAACAACAACAACAACAACAACAACAAGAATAACAACAACAAAAACAACATGAACATGAAATAAATTATGTGTACCGCATTGAAGTTACAAGCTAATTCCACCGAAATAAATAAAATGTTTTTATTGAAGACATGCCTTATCCTTTCAATGAACCTTTAACTGTTCAATTGATGATCACTGAAACGTAGAAAAGCTCAGCATGAGAAGGAGAAAACAGTTATCATATTTCTTAGCCAGAGATTGATGTGTTATTTGATCGTAATGGTTGTAGAATATAAATAGTGTATATACGCTGCAGGTCAGAAAAGGACAACAGTCGCACTCCTAGAAATACTCTGTGTTGGGGAATTAAGACGTAAAAACATGTCAACTTCACGTTCTGCTGCTAATGGGTTTTTAAAGACTGTTGATGTTGACGTTAGGTAGCATTATATATGAAATTAAGGTTCACAAACTTTAATAGTTTCAATGCGCTTCGTGATTGCTAGGTTTTGTAAAAAGTAATATTAATATAGGATCCAAAGATGACAAAGATATCGACACACACACGATAGCCAGGAAGTCTTATATAAAAAGAAATATTACAACGTCAAAACAAACCTTGAAACTTGGTATTCATAACGACATATGTTAGACAAATTACAACAAAGTGCTAGATCTTCTCTAGAAGAGTTTAAGTTGCGTTCCAAATTGTATTGACAGTCGATTGACGTAATCCAGCCGTCCATATATATTGTCAATGATTTAACTAAAGAAAACTATTGTACAGTCTGCATTATCTTAAGATGCATTCATAACGGGAGGAGGAAGATAGCGTTCAATCAAAAGTTGTTACGTTGTTAAAGGGTAGATGTTAAACTTGCGTCTTCTGTCGTGTTGAGCAGAAAATATGCACTGAACACACCGATGTTGACGTCTAATAACAAACGAATTGTTGCACACAGCATTACCGGATCCCTCCTGAGCATCAACTTTAACTGCAAACTTTTTTAAACAGAAATATCATAACGAAAAGAAAGAAAAGAAAAAGAAATAAAAAAAACATATCAAAATCAGTGGACCATGATTTAAAATTCACAAATAAATACATATTGATAAACAAATTTCAAATTTATAAATAATACCATCTACAAAACTAACATTTATAACTAGTAGCATCTACATAACAAAAATGTATAACTTTTGTCAATTTCAAAACTAGATTGTTTTACTTATATCGTCTACAAGACCAACATTTATATTTTCATCATGTATACGAAACTAAAATGAATGGCTTATATCATGTACGAAACTAAAATTCACAGCATACTTTATCAAACTGAACTAAACTGTATACATGCATCATACGAAAAATAAATCTTTCATGCACTTCGTAAAAATATAACACGTATATCGCAAAGAGTGTTGAAACAATCACGGAAGCTATACAGACCCAACCTTGATCATTCAAACAATACGTATATTCAACTACAATGAAACTATACCAGTCTTAATAATTAAACCAAGTACAAAACGTGCTTGCGATAATACGGAAACGAAGAACGCAAATACGAAACCGATAATTCGATCATCCTTATATGGATGTATGCAAATACGAAACTAAAATGAAACAACGTACATGTACAACATATAATCATTCAGAAAGGTTATCTACAGTAATTCTGAGATCATATGTTTTGTGTTCATAACGTCCAGACTTATAGTTTGATTCAATTACTTGTAGTTCCACGAGTGTATAGATGTGAATAAATATAAATCAAAGGAAATCCGATCACGTCTGTGAATCGCTCGACCATTTGCGTGTCACTGCTTTCGTGTTCTCATGCAAGCACGTAAGTTGATTTCGATAAGCATTCGATAAATCATCTGAGCAGTACAAGTTCAAAGTTGATCAATCATCGGGAACGTTTTTCTGGTCAACCATTTGTCGAAGTAATCCGATTTTTTCTTCCGACCAGTCTGATCATTTTGTGGTCATTAAAGGGTCACCGAATCTATCTGTATGCATCTGTATATTTTCTATCATGAACGATAAATGACAAGAATTAAGAAACAGATTAGAATGTTTATGTTATCTATCTGGGTTCAATTTGTCTACATCAGGCATTGGACGTAGATTAATAGTATCTGTAAGACAAATTGGAGTTTTATGTATCCATGTAGCGCATTCCAATATTTAGACATTTTATACATGCAGCTCTATAGGTGTAGTTAGGGGTAAGTTATCTTCGAGGTCTTGACCATATATCCCTGAATAATTGAACTTCACTACCGGATTAAATAACGCGTCTTCCCTAAATATAATCTGCTCATATACCTTTAGTGACTTAAATTTGCTCTGAAACAATATTTTATAGTACCTGTACAAACCTTGAATTATACCTTGTCTAATCGATATGACAGTTCAATCAGCACAGATCATGTTCATACTGGTATTCATTTATAACATTGTACATACGAGAATTTAATCTGAAATGTAAAAGTTCCCCTTTGAATTGAAGCCACCCTGGGGGGTAGCTTTAAACATCTAAGATTAAATTACGAATTAAAAAGTTACTTCAGCCCGAAATGTCAGAGATTTGAAAATTAAATTGACAGCACAAGTGGCAAATGTTTGCAAGGTATATAGATATACACCTGTAGCTGTAATTGCTAAGAAGGAATAGGATCATCACTATAGTAATACTAAATGTAAAACCAAGCACAATTTATGATCTTTATGTTTCACGAAGATGGTCTAATAAAGCATAAACTAATTTGAAAAAGGAATCCGGGTGATGGCGGATCTTATATCATTGTAAATGTAAAGCAAAGCTATTAAGGGTGATTGTAATATCATCAATTGGATGACGAGATAATCTATACTAGTATCAAGAATAATAGATCAAGTCGAAAGGGAACGTATGTTGGGTGCCGCTTTGTATTAGTAAAGTGAAGATTTTAGTATGCTTCTGATTGCAACATTTGCAATTGAATAAGAATAGATCAAATTCCTGTCGGCTTTTTTCTTTTTTATTGGTTGTTGTTGTTGTTGTTGTTGTTGTTGTTGTTGTTGTTGTTGTTGTTGTTGTTGTTGTTTCGTTTGTTTGTGCTTTTTACGTGTTTTTCTTTTATTCTAAAGTCATAATTCAATTAGTTCATTTTGTTTACATTTCTGAGCGCTCTGAAATACTTTGATATAGTCTGTCTTTGTATTCATTTAAACATTTTAAAGTTTAGAAGAAATTACATTATTCTATATCTATATCTATATCTGTATTTTATTTTTATTTGTATTGTTTTTACAGCTGCTCATGATGGCTCTGAGACTGGTCGATGGAGGACAAACATGCCACTACAAATTCGGATCTCATCCCCCTCAAACGTATGACCTTTTTACATGTGCATGGTGCTACAAGTTCCTGTTTCCAAAGAACGGCCTGGAGGCCAGTATTAATTATTCCATGTTAATAGCATTCAACGGGAAAACACACCACTTGTTTGTTCCTGACATTAAAAACGAAACAAGTCGTCTAAGAATCTGTGAAACGTTGTCTAGCGATGAATGCGATAGGTGGCAATCTTGCTGCAACGCCGCACATATGTGTTGTCAAAAACAACTGTCACTTCTGGCAGACAATTCCTCGTGCGGAGTCACGTGGGATGGATACGGATGCTGGGACAAAGCTGATCCTGGGAGTGTCAATTATCTGAATTGTCCATTGTATATACCATTTTCAATTCCATCAAGTAAGTTCCAACACAACACCCCCACACACAACTAAGCCAACAACATGTATTAAATTATACAAAAATGTATTGGTCCAATCCGAAAAATATGCATATTGATGTCTAGGCACAAATATATACACCATGCAATATAGACACAACTCCATAAATTCCACTTGAAAGCGTAACCCATTAATGTTCATTTTAGGAAGAAAAAGAGAAAGTACTAATTACAGATTGTCTGATGCCATGACAATACCATGGTCTATGTATAAATGATGGGAAGTGTACCTTGTACTCAGAAAAATAAATATGAAATTTGAAGTTAATGGCAGGCATTCACGGAAGGCATTTAACAACCAAATATTCTTATTTCCGTTTGTACGTGGAACAATCAGTTTTTTCAACGGCGGATACCGTGTTCTATTTTCTTCTTGTATCTCGGTCTTATTAAGAACACATAAAAGTATCAAAATTTATCCGGGAAACCGCCGAAATGCAGAAACTGCACCATATTGACATTAAAGTTTCGAAACATTTCTCCGGGGAGGCAGTCAGAATGCAGGAAACTGCATCATCTCGACATAAATTTCAAAAAATTTCTCCTGGGAGGCCGTCAGAATGCAGAAAAACTGCATATCTTGACCAAAGAAAATCAAAATTTTCTTAGGAATGGCCCCACAATCACCACTGCCGGAGGGGAAGTGGCCCCAAAAACCCCTACTACCGGAGGGGGGTGGCCCCCCTCCCGCTCCTCTACCCACAACCTCATTATATATTTCGCCTGTGCTCTGCTTTGCAGTGCTTCTCATTTTTTGTGTTGGCTGGTTGGCTGGTTTACGTAAGGTATGACCCGTAAACGTAGACCTAAGTTGAGTTACGATTTTTGTTACGTGTGCATAACGTCAGTTTTATCAAAGGTCGTTAACGTAGAAGTAGACGTAACGTAAGCTCAGACGTACATGTAAGACACGGACAATGACATTCAGACAATGACCAATTTATTCTCATAAAGAACTGACTATTACAGCGTGAGAAAATATAATGTACAATTGAATACATACTATCTCACAAACATGGAAATATATAACTTATACATGTACCGTTTTAGTTTCTACGAGCCCGATAAAGTCATACTTCGAATGAATTCCTGTCATTGTAGCTTACTAACAAGGCCACACACATTGCCATACAAAATGTTAAATTCATTATCCAAGTCCTGGCTTTCAGTAGATGTATTGTATTACTGGCAAAGGAAGAGTTGAGTTCATCATTACTTATAACTGACTCACTGAAATCGTCACTACTGTTCCCTCCATGGTTGTACTAATGTTCACCGTTACTGTTTGCGTCCCTGTGTTCATCGTTCGCGTCGTTGTTCCGTGAAAACGGAGTGTCGCGTTTCAATGTGACCTTGGATTTTAAGGTGAAGATAAAAGTTATCGATTTATTGTACACAGATTGTTTAGAGCAACATTTCAATATTTGCCAAAGGTTTGTCAAATTGGTTCCTTCGCGCAGCATATCGCATACGGAAATGGCATCACTGTGTCAGTTTGGTTGAGTTGTTGCCCTTTAATTGTAAAATTTCTGTCATGGCCTAACTTTGTAAACTTTTGATATACATTGTGTTAATATACATCAAAACATAAGTTTTGTGTACTAAAATAACGCAACTGCGACTTCTTAGAAGAGTTATTGTGCCTTTTTCCTGAAATATATTTCTACCGATTAAAGGTTTATCAATATTTGACTTGGATTAACCATACTTGGTATACTTGCACATTATGATATGAGGGAGTGTCACGTGTACCGTAACTTATAGTGCTTGGCTGGAGTAGTTGGAGTTTTAACAGTATTCGACTCCAGAAAGTAACATTTGGAATGCGTATGCTTCATGGTAGGTGAAGGGTAGCGACCAGCTCAAGATTGGCACGTCCCTTGGAAGGAACACTTATCTGGCAGTCCCATGTACAGGAGTTTCTTCACTTCCCTGTTCCTACTGTTGCTTCCTGTCATCATGTTTGGTTTTCTACTTGTGTTCTTATGTCGCAAAAACCACTTGAACAGTGTGGAAGTAGCATTAAATCCTAATAAAACAAACGCATTTCATATTAACTATATGTTTTTAATTAGTACTAAATAATATTTTAATCCATTAAATGTTGTTCATTATTATTTTTATTTAAACAGGACAGGCGGTCAAGACTTGCCAACAAAATGGAACATGGTCACAGAAGGACGGTATATATTGGACGGATTATACACCATGCTCCAACTTTAAAGTAAGTCAAAATGAAATCTTAATCTAACTTTACCTTTCTATATTTAAATAAAGAAGGTGTCACCAGTCCTGGTTGACTCGGTGTCAGAGTAACGTGACCGAGTTGGTTTTAATGTCAGTGTGTCTGTAGCGTGATAATTCAATGAAACAGCAATATAAAAGCTAGTGTGTTGTCCATTACTTCGACCATACACTGCCTGTTGTGATCTTAATGTGCTGGTTAGGCATGAAGAGCAATAAAAGCAAAAGTGTAAAGTCTGCGGTCGATATTTTTTCTAAGGTCAATAAAACCATGTATCTACCGAAATCCAGAGACCATAATTTGTTATTACAAAATTTGAACATAATTTAAAGAGATATAGCAAAATACATTATAATTTATAGACAGAAAAAGTTAATATCCCTTTTCAATCAACTTTTTTTCACGAGAATGGTTTGTATCACTTTTTACAGAGAAATATGCTTTTTGTAGACGGAAAGATTTATTATGATATCGAAATACATATAAACATAGATCTTGAAAAAATACACACATGGTCTGAAAAATGGCTGATGAAATTTAACCCAAAAAAAAATCAAAAATCATACTCATCACTACACGAAATCACAATTTACCATCTTTCCAATTAAACGGCAATACCATCCCAATAAATGAACATCACAAAAATTTAGGAGTTACAATCATCAACAATGGAAAATGGAACTAACATATCAACAATATAACTGAAAACGCCTCAAAATGCATTGCAACACTAAGACAACTCAAATATACACCCAATAGAAATACACTAGAAAAACTTTACCTTACACGCATTAGGCCACTATTGGAGTATGCTGGGGAGCTGTGGGACAACTATGGTATTTATAATACAGAAAAAATAGAGAAAATTCAACTAGAAGCTGCTCGCATCGTCACAGGGCTACCTATATACACACAATTAGAACATATATACAAAGAACTTGGATGGCAAACACTACAGGCCAGACAAAAACAGAAAAAACTAACACAATTTTATCAAGCACAGAAAAATATTACTGCACGCTTCCTCACAGACCTAATACCACAAACAGTATCACAGCGCACACGTTATAACTGATGGAATTAATCAGCGCACACGTTATAACTGATGGAATTAATATTCAATACAACAACATAGATACTGACTACAAATTACAGAAAATTCGTACATACTATCAACAACTGAATTATGGAACAACTTACCGACAAATATAAAAGATGCACAAACAACAAAACAGTTCAAAATATCAATACAAAACAACAACTTGCAAGAAACACCAGTATATCTAATAGGCGGCCTACTTAAACAGAACATATTACACTGTAGATTCAGGTACAGGGCAAGCCATACGTAAATTTGATTTAGTTCGTGCAAATTCAATAGAAGATCCATCATGTGTATGTGGGTACCACTGTGAGGATCCCGAGCACTTCTTAACTTGTCAACTATATAGAGGTATCGGTACAATATTGATAATATTGGCGATAATTAACTATTATTTGGGGAACCACAGAGGACTTGGGACTATGACGTTTCAATCAACCTTTTTCTGCACGTGAGCGGTCAATATAACTTTTTACAGGTAGTCATGTGACCACCTCTAGACCAATATAATTTCAAGAATTATATCATTTTATGATTATGATACATGTACAGGTATGTGCAGGCTAAACTTGACACCCTTGTGCACCTCTAGTTCACCACGCTTAAACCACAGGTAGACCTGGTGTTCACCTCTAGTGCACTAGACGTTTAAAGGGAATAAGACACTACAGGTGCAGTTGAAGTTTAGATATGTAGACCCCATAGGGTATGTAGGTTACAGTGTCAGTTTTACCTGAGATAGAGAGATGAGTGTGTTAGACATGTACACTGCAGTCGATATACATATGAAACGTACACATTTTATTTTTCAACGGTTGTGCTGCTATTGTCCTTTAGGTGAATAATTGAAAGTAACATTGCATTAAGAACAATTATAAAGTACGATAGTTCATTTTTAATAAATAAACTTAAGAATATTTCTAAGTACGAATTGATAAACAATATATCTAATTAAATAAAAACCGATTTACAACGTCGTTAACTTAAACAAACAATCAAACAATCAAACAAACAAACGAAGATTAGAACAAGAAATCGGACATACTAGGTTTTTGTTACAGCTTAGACGTGTACGAGCAGTCGTTAGAAAATGTAAATCAAAAATTATGTATTCATTATCTCAGCAACGACAAGAACAAACAACAAAAAGTTTTGAAAGGAAATTGCTTTTATAAAGTGACAGTGAGTCCAGGTCTGTAAATGCCTGCTAGTGTTGCAATTGTGTATGGATTTGAACAAGTACAGATGGTAGGCACAATAGATTATGACAGAACTGTCAGGACAACAGATAAACACGCAACGCATTAATACATCATTGGTGTGGATAATCTAATACATGGCAACCAAACAGATATATACGTGACCCAAGTCACACAAGGAAATATTTTATGTGTGTTTTATTATGCATGTATTGTTTTGACCGTAGTGTCTTAATTTACTGGGCAAAATTAGAAAATGTAAAAACAGATTGCTAACCGCTGTGTGAGCACTACCTTCCAGAACGTGCATATCTTCTTGGCCACTAAAGTTTGTTCAAACCTTGTGAGGTAGCGCTAACGTCACTGTACCCAGATTTGGACAGTACTCAAATTGGGACACTTTTAAGGAAAGTTTATAGAAACAATTGATGCTGACCTAAATGAAATAACTGTGTCCATAAATTCAATATATCTTTGTTTGCTATTATGTACATGCCTACATGTTTTATATTTGTATGCATTTTATTCTTTGTACATGTACAAGAACAGTTTAAAGTTGGTATGTTGACGAATTCCTTATATGGCAATTTTTATGCATTATGCGACAACCTGTACATTTTCAAACACCAAAATGTACCATAAATAATCGATGAAAGTCTCTCTTAAACACAAAAATATCAATTAAATTCAATCATCTTCATAAAGGCCTATTTCTAGACACATGAACTATTTAATTATTCAATTTAGACAGAATAACAGCAGAAGGGCACTATTTGTCAAAAACAACCAAAAATTGCCTATGAGTCTGTGTACGCTAGAAATATATATGAATTTGTTGTAAAAGTGTCCCAATCTGGGTACAGTGACGTTACCTTCCAGAACGTGCATGTCTACTTGGCCACTAATGGTTGTTCAAACCGTGTGAGATAGCCCTTCCTGCAAGAGAGTGCATGTCTACTTGGTCACCAATGGTTGTTCAAACCTTGTGAGATAGCGCTGCCTGCAAAAGAGTGCATGTCTACTTGGCCACCAATGGTTGTTCAAATCTTGTGAGATAGCGCGGCCTGCAAGAGAGTGCACGTCTACTTGGCCACCAATGGTTGTTCAAACCTTGTGAGATAGCGCTACCTGCAAGAGAGTGCATGTCTACTTGGCCACCAATGGTTGTTCAAACCTTGTGATGTAGCGCTACCTGCAAGAGAGTGCAAGTCTACTTGGCCACCAAGGGTTGTTCAAATCTCGTGAGATAGCGCGGCCTGCAAGAGAGTGCATGTCTACTTGGTCACCAATGGTTGTTCAAATCTTGTGAGATAGCGCTACCTGCAAGAGAGTGCATGTCTACTTGGCCACCAATGGTTGTTCAAACCTAGTGAGTTAGCGTGGCCATGGTTGTTCAAACCGTGTGATGTAGCGCTGCCTGTAAGAGAGTGCATGTCTACTTGGCCATCAATGGTTGTTCAAATCTTGTGATGTAGCGCTACCTGCAAGAGAGTGCACGTCTACTTGGCCGCCAATGGTTGTTCAAACCTTGTGACTTAGCGCGGCTATGGTTGTTCAAACCGTGTTAGGTAGCGCTGCCTGTAAGAGAGTGCGTGTTTACTTGGTCACCCATGGTTGGTAAAATCTTGTGAGATAGCGCTACCTGCAAGAGAGCGCATGTCTACTTGGCCACCAATGGTTGTTCAAACCTTGTGATGTAGCGCTGCCTGTAAGAGAGTGCATGTCTTCTTGGCCACAACTGGTTGTTCAAACCTTGTGAGATAGCGCGGCCTGCAAGAGAGTGCACGTCTACTTTGCCACCAATGGTTGTTCAAATCGTGTGAGATAGCGCTACTTGCAAGAGAGTGCACGTCTACTTGGCCACCAATGGTTGTTCAAATCGTGTGAGATAGCGCTACTTGCAAGAGAGTGCACGTCTACTTGGTCACCCATGGTTGCTCAAACCGTGTGATGTAGCGCTGCTTGCAAGAGAGTGCATGTCTACTTGGCCACCAATGGTTGTTCAAACCGTGTGATGTAGCGCTGCTTGCAAGAGAGTGCATGTCTACTTGGTCACCCATGGTTGTTCAAACCGTGTGATGTAGGGCTGCCTGTAAGAGAGTGCATGTCTTCTTGGTTACCCATGGTTGTTCAAACCTTGTGATGTAGCGCTGCCTGTAAGAGAGTGCATGTCTACTTGGTCACCCATGGTTGTTCAAACCGTGTGATGTAGCGCTGCCTGTAAGAGAGTGCATGTCTTCTTGGTCACCCATGGTTGTTCAAACCTTGTGAGATAGCGCTACCTGCAAGAGAGTGCACGTCTTCTTGGCCACCAATGGTTGTTCAAACCTTGTGAGATAGCGCTACCTGCAAGAGAGTGCACGTCTACTTGGTCACCCATGGTTGTTCAAATCATGTGATGTAGCGCTGCCTTCCAGAAAGTCTAGCTCTCGTTTGCCAACCAATGGTTGTTCAAACCGTTTCTGTAAGTACTTGACCACAAAAGTGGTTCAATATGAGGTCGGAAGAAACAATAAAATGATATCACTGTTGAAAACAGACGCACACAGGACTTCTTTAATCACATTCAAGTATAAAAGAATTGATAGATTATAATTTCAACAACAACAAAATGGACCGAAAAAGTATTTTAAACAACAAAATCAGCACCGCCACAATACACGAAGATCAAGGTAAATTTGTTTTGCTTGAAAATTTAGAAGTTGTTAGTAATAATAAAACAAATATTTTTACTAGCTGTCGTAAAAGAGATCCCGGTTTCGGTATCCCAACACGTCACAATACGTTAAAATTCAGTCATCTTCTCGTTCCTTGCTAGGCACTCAATATTCTGGGCAGAAGAAGAACTACATGTACTTGGCTCTGTGTCAGGATAATGTGACCGAAAGAAATGTCACGTCAGTCTGTCTACGATGGAATATATGAGTGAGATAGCACTATAGAATCGCAATCAGTGCGCATTGTCACAATCAGTCACCGCTTCGCTATGACCTAGACATGAGTTGAAGGGTACGCTAAACCCCAATCAAACAATCAATGCCTGAGTCAAATACATCATGCTGTGGCCGGATAAGGTATGCCATTCACCTACGCCATTCTAATGAGAAACAGTTGCTGCATATAGTCAAAATAACTCAACTTTTAATATTACCTGTCGTTGTGACTCCAGCAAAACGTGTTTTTATTTAACAGCGAATTAAAGTGAACAGTGTTGAAAATTGGTCAGTTCTTATAAACCGATGTTGAACCTATGTTGTCCAGAATATTTATTACTTGATTTTTTTTCTTTGTTTTTCCATCCAAATCAATCAGCAGAATTATTATCGGTTAAAGGCAACCTGGTTAAGAGTTGGCCTTTGACCCACGTGAGTTTTTTTATGGATTTATATTTTATCGTCGTCTTGTTAAAGCTTGACAAATCGCAATACCTAATTTTATATAATTTTTTCAATTTCCATTATATGTAATGATAATACCGGCTTTTTAGACAGGAAAATGTACCCTTTATCAAAGATTGTTAGATATGTATGAGTATTATATTATAAAATATCCATTAATCATTAAATCAACAACACTACAATGAATTACATTTGCAAAAAAAGAAATCTCTCCAATTAAAATAATTCTCTTTTGAAATGAACATTTAACGTAAACAAACGCGAATAAGCGTAAATGTCCAATATTCATTTCAAGCAGTTTATCAACAGTCGCGCAACATATTTCCTCTATTAGCCCTTGCTCCTTCTCACCATTGATCAACACCTCTTGATGTGTGTGCACAGAATAGAAATATCAACCAGGCAAACAAGAAATTCAACAAAGTGGGATATCTATCTATCTGATGACTCCAAACATAAATACAATGACACGGTCTTTAAAAAAAACTCATGGTCAGGATAAATCATACAAGATACCATCATAAGCAATCGATCTAACTTGCTCTCGTTATTGGTACTGCGAACTACAAAAACGGGAGCATATTAGATCTGGGTTTAGTAAGATTGCTATCATAAGCCGTATACCTATAGAATGTTGACTCTCTGGCACAATTAAGATCCCAATGTGAAGTTTAAGACGAGTAAGCTCTACCGTTATTGCGTGAAGTTTAAGACGAGTAAGCTCTACCGTTATTGCGTGAA
>JAUMGZ010201733.1:0-12506 GCA_032359645.1 Pododesmus macrochisma | reverse complement strand
AATGAGGTCTTTTGAGTTTTTGAGTATCCACATCTGATTCACTCCACTACGTGAGTATGCGACATCGCAATATGATTTCATGCCATCTTTAATTTTTGTGAGTATCAGCGTAAGAACCTTGGTTTGGTAGAGTACTAGAAGACCAAGCAATATACCTTTGTTGGTATGGAAGATCAGAGTTGACCACTTTTAACATCATGCCAAAGGAAGAAACAACAGACGTATGATTAGGAAATATCTCATCCTTGCTCAACGTTGTGTGTATGTAATTCCGGGTTTAAAGTTCAAAGTTTATTGAAGTAGTATCAGACATAAACGGAGAAGGTATAACATAATTTCATATAAATTTCCCGCTAAATTCCTTATGTTTTAGGTATAACATAAAAAGTTCAAAAAGGTGTCACTCTCACACAAATACATGTAGATAGTATCATTCAAACTCTCTATATTGCGTTCACACAACCACTCAAATGTTTAATTGCAACTGCTTTCACTTAACTCCGCGCTTTTGAATTAAAAGTAAACATTTTTTAGTATTAATATAGTTTCAATAAGGGTTGCTGCCTTGTTAGTCTGAGTTCAAATTATCAGTGAACCCACGTGCTTTGCTCTAACGTTGGGGGGCGACCGCATAAAGACTTTTTAATAGTAATACCTTTGAAGCTCAAATGTCCTAGTTGATACAATTAAGATACACGATGGACGCTTGACGTTATGAAAGACAAAATAAATGAACATAAAATCAAAATACAATCTTCATTTATTCCAGTGATAAGTTTAATGGTGCACTGCAATTAGATAGGGGCAGTGTTATGTCAAACGATCTACTAGGAGATGAATGTGATGGTAAGAGGGTTTCGCAGACTTATTTATTACTTAAATTAGTTTAAAAAGAAACACAAAAATCAATTAACTGAACATTATATAAGTTTTCATATTCAGACCCATTATTGTATAGAAACATCACATTCCGCAACGAAAATATCTTGTCACTAAAAATTCAACATTTCCGTGATAACGTTGATGTTTGCGATCCTCAAGAGGTCGAAATTAAAGCTTAAATTGATACAAGTTCTTCAGACTCATCAATTGACCTTTCAGTTATCGACATTTTCCACCATTAAAGGTTTTGAGGCGGGTACTTACGTTGAATGAACTTCGGTCTGCATTTACAGCATTATATGGTAGCGTTCACTGTGTGTGTGTGTGTGTGTGTGTGTGTGTGTGCTAAGTTTCTCGAAATTGTAACTTGTTATTAGAGCAATGATTGTTTAAGCAAAGGAATGATGGTCCTTAAATACATATTGTTATTGCTGACTAACGGGCTTTATTCAGTTTGCCAGCAAAATCAATGTGTATTATAAGACCATAATCACATTTGATTGAACTATCATCACTTATATTTACAGTTTTATTGAATGTATTTATCAAAAAGTTGCTAATACAGCATAAGTAAAAGCTTTATCGGCGGGGATAAACGCTTTGATGGAAGAGCTGCATGTTGAAATTCCTTAGGAAAATGCATTGACAACTTCATAATATTTGCATGTGGCCAAATGTGATTAGAGCATTATAAAAACATTACGCCGAAGAAGTCTTCATATAGACGGACAACATTGGTAAATATATAGAACAGAATTTTTTTAAAACAGGGAAGATAAAGTTAAAATCAACCGAAGTATATTATTAACTTGGGATACTGCGGAATGTTGTACTGGAGTATGACCCTTGTATATTAAGGTTTTTTTGATAGCATATGTTCACAATGATCTAAACGAGTTCTGCGTTTTTCTATAGAATATAATTAAATGAGGTTAATGGCCTCAAGCAGAGTATGCACGTCCTAAGCACAGTGAACCAAATCTTAGTTCACTTCAGAAAGAAGGTCACATGACATTCAAAACGACATAGAAACATCACGGATGGTGGCTAATGTATTGCAAGAAATGATAACTCCTTCGCGGACGCATGGATTCGCTTCAATGGTTTCTAGTTTTTAATGAAATATATTTATGGTCCCTTTTTATAATTTGTATTTGTCATTTTTTTCTGAGCTCGTTGTCGTTTTCCTTTGCTTAAATTTTGAACAACACTTTGGATTTTTGTATTTTTGGCGATTATTTCTAAGAACTATCACTGGTAATACTATGGCATTCTTATATATATTCAATTATATCTCTAGGAGTTTTAGGTATAGTTGAGCAAAAATCTTGACTGTCATATTTCCACGATAGATAACTATCCAGTTATCCCAAAATTGGTTTGATATTAAAAAATTCATATGAAAAACGCGTTTGCGGGCCACCACCTTGACTGTTATCCTTTATGAAACTCATTCATACTTACCTGTACTCTAAATTTGTTTGCTTGACTGATATACATTTCGGCTTTCGTATTTCGGCAACCCCCTTATTAATTGTTAATAAGTCAATCAGGCATTCCATTCAAAGTCAGTCAGTCTGTCCGTCCGTCAGTCTATCTGTCTTTGATTATATATATAGTTTTATTAATATATTTATATAACAAGTAGTATGCACGGTATAAGGTGGGAGTTTTCTCCTCGTCGCCTTATCTTTACCGCTCTGCTTTAATGTAAATTTTGCTACTTCTATTCCTCTCCTGTTAATGGTTTTTCTCCTTTGCTCTTTCGTAACCATAACTTTTCTAATGGTTACTCTTGACTCTTGCTCCTTTTTAAATAGTGGATAAGGTTACCATACACCGGATTGAAACGGAGGCATCACAGCGGGTGACACATGCGTAGCAGGAAACGCGTACCATATCGCAAGCACCTGGTTCCGCTTCTAGTGTTTTAATAGAAGTTCGTGATGTTTCCATTTTTAGTTAATAAATGTATATTTAGTTCTTTTTTCTGTGTGCGTCCAACGTTTTCTTATTGTTTACCAATGTCCATGGACTTACGGCCTTAGAATATCGTCTTGGTTTTTCCGATTTACTATTTCTCGATTTCTATGAACATGTGTTGTTAAACAAGGTAACAGGATACCAACTACATGGTATTTTGACTATATGTTCTTTTCGAGATTCAAAGTTCCACACTCATAATTCATAACATACCAATGTGTTACATGTATATGAATGTCGATGTTGAGTTTAAGAAGAATGATGTCCGAATCACATCACATTTGCAGTTTCGTCAATGAAAGTTGAAGTTAAGACAGTTTATTTGATAGGGAAAACGTCACTTCCAGAATTTTCCGATATAGCAACAAAAGATCAACGCAGCCAAAAAACATATGATAGGAAAGCAAAGCAACAGGAACAGTTCACTAACTAAAGTATTCAATGCATTACCGTCTACCCTCATATCGAAATATACATGGGGATTCTTATCGTGTCAGGGCATTACGTACATTGGATTGCTAGCATAGCATCCCTTCCGAAGGACTTAACAATCTTTGTCTGGCCTCTACCTTTCAGCCTCTCAGCATTTGGTAGTCTTGCCAGGAACATTAGCTCCGGCTAACATATATTTTCTGATCATAGAGGCGTTCAAATTCACCTACCATAATAAGGTTTCCAGCACAATGGAGAATGATTTTTAGTTTTAAAACTTGCAACGGCTCATGAATAAATACAACTATATGATTGTTTGCTAGTTTAAGTAATGCTTAATGTCCAGAATATTTCGTCGATATCTTGGCACAATGCAAAAGGAGAAAAACGCAACGACAATGCGCCGGTCACAAATTCACGGATCGTCTTGCCGGATCCACTACGGATGGAAACTCACTGATGACCCCGGAAAATACTATGTCCATGGTTTGACTACGGGTTTTGACGGATCAACCAAGGATAATGCAGAAAATGGGCTAGTTGACAACGGGGAGTGATACGGATTGCTACGGTTCGGTACGGCGTATGCACTGTGGATTAACAACAGATCGCTACAATTTTAGTACTGGTTAGCACAAATTAGAACGGTCTGGCACGGATAAGAACGGACTCTCACGGAGCGTCACGGTTAATTGCGGACTATAAGTACGTTTTAATACGGATCAGTAAGGATGTACTACGGTTGTTTGACCAATGGGAAATTTTTGAACATGCTCAAAAACTGTCACGGATAAACAAGTACTACTACGATTGACCCAGGATACAATACGGACAGCTACGTACCACTACAGATTGCTACGAATGATGCCGGATCGTATCATTGGCTAATCCGGGGTCCGCTCCGTGAATGTGTGACCGGGGCATAAGACAGAAAGAAATGAGAAACCGACGAGATGGAGTCAAAACAGAGATAAGGAAGATTTCGTGCAACACTATTTCCATATAGTCCTGTCGAAGTTCATAGGGGGATCTTTATCGATTCAGGTATGAAAGGATCACTGTACATAGAACCAACAGCTTAGCCACCCTTCAGAAAGACTTGCTTATCATGCATGTATCTTTCAAAATGTCCGTCTAGGGTGACCATACCGGGAACATAAACTCCAATTTGGAGAACCTCGTCTTGTTTGAAGTTTTGTGTTATTTTTGGGTCACCATGACAACGTCAAATGGGCCCATAAATTCACCAACATTTCTCATATTTCTTTCCTAACAAAAGATTATTGACAAACGAACAATAGCTTCACCAAAAAATAACTACAGAATAAGAAAGAAATTGCAATCTGAAGCAGGCATGCTAAAGACGTCAACCTAACCAACCAAATGGGTGAGAGGACCTCGCTCATGGTCCGTAGCCAAGATACGAATCAACCGCATCAACGGAATCGAAAGGGGAAACTTACCATAGAACAGACAAGACCTAGATAAATAAAACCTAGAAAGTCAACAGGGGATCCCGGTGTTGATAAAGGACATATTTCTGTTCTGTTGGACCCAAAGTAAAGATTTTCACTTGAACATACAGATGAAATTATGTATAAGCCACACAGCGGTCATTACATCTAGATTTTTTCTGTTCATTCTCCAGCCATACCGCATCCCCAAACGCATTGCCGCTTAACACACTGTGTTGATTCTAAATACAAATGTTTAGATATAAATACAAAGAAACTATGAACTGCCTCATTTGAGTGAGCATTAAATATATTCATTTCTATGTATATCAGAGATAAAGCAGGAAACAAGAGGTCCGTGAGCCTTACCGTCAACAGCCTGAATGCATCAACAGTTGAAAAAATCCCTTGAAACAAGATAAAGTAAATGTTACATACAAACTTAACAAAGCCAATGCACTGCAAATACAAGGTATGCTTAGATTTAACTAGATGTATTTAGATTGTTGATGGAGATTAGCAACGCCAGACACATATTTGAAAGGGGACCGTGCAAGGGAACATCTACATTTAGTTTCATTAAAAACTGACTAGAGTTCTTGGCAAAAAGTAAAAAAGGTTTCAGACCATCAGAACCATGGACAGCCTTTTTGGATGGAGTTGGCAACACCGGGCACATATCTTAAAGGGGGGTATTATAAGGACAGTACACGCTAAATTTCGTGAAAATCAGACAAGCGAGTTAAAAAGGCTTCAGATAATCAAACGTGACAAATCAACGCCAAACGGACGGACTACGGCCGGCAAGTCCACATTAGACCCCCGGTCAGGATGGACCAAGAGAGCGAAACGAAAAACCCCACCGTCCTTGTTTGTTGTTCAACATTAATTAGATTTCATATGGAATGATCGGCGAGTTTCGGTGGCCTTGAATGTACCTTGACGTAATAGATATAAATCAACAGGAAGAGTATTGACATTTCTGTCGGAGCACATTGACCTAGTAACAGCGGGAGTCGCGTATTTAATGCACTCCAGAAACCTTGTTTTCAAAACAAATTCATTAAGTAATGTTCTCTTGATTGGCTTCGTCAAATTTGTGGCGTAATGTGATTTCTTTACCCGATACTAGTGAATAACACAAAATCAAAGAAATAATGTCTGGAAATGCAAATCTTGTTATAAACAGCTTACGTCAATAGCGACGACTATCAACATCCAGGACAATGTTTCATATCCTTTTGATCAATACTTTTTGTATGAAGCAGATCGCTTGCATGCTGTACAGCAATCGGTATCGGCGTGTTGACATTTCCACTGGAGTTCCGATCGATTCCTCGGGATATCTTGCTTACCGCTAGGCTGCTAGCAACTACACTAATTTGTGTGCTGTTCATATGCATGCTGCTGACGTTTGTTCATTGTCGTTTGACGTCATCACAAGGATTATTGCCGAAAAGCACTTTGGGTTGTAAAATGTCACGGGCTTATTACGAGAGCTTACATTGCAGTCTTTATCAGACTTCTGTACCACAAAGGAGATTAACCTTAATAGATGTTTTGCAAATGATGCGTGTGGAGGCAGTCGGCGGTACAATGTTTTCATCCTAAGTGGTCGAGTAGCGGTCACTGGGGTACGTCCGTTATGAAAGAATGTGTACATCCACAAGGACGAAAACACGTGGGAGGAAAGGTCAAGGACACGCAAATCCTTACAGTGTATACGTCGTAGAATATTGTCTTATAATCAACGGTGTTTTTTAATTCTTGACTTTATATTGTATTGCCAATTACACACTCACTGACATTACCGCGTCCGTATCCATTTACAAAAGATTTCATGCAATTGAGATGAATACACATTTGCGAGGGATATACACAGCGCATTAGAGTAGTCAGCACTCCGCCATGGGATTCAAATGTATAACACATTTTGCTAGTCTAGGTCAAATATTCTTTAAGTATGTTCTAGACAAATACATTTATGAAAAAAAGAGGCAAAAACTTAAACTAAAATCCTTTTAGTACGAATATCAACCGTGCAAGTGTCTTGTTATATTTGGGTTTAGCGTAGCTTCCGGGGATCTTTATCGCTAAACAAGAGGTATATTGGGCCTTAACGGTCACCCGTATAAACCAAGTCAATGGTCTATATAACGATTATAAACAAAGGGCTATAACTCTGCAAGTCAGTGGCTGCTGACCTGAATAAAGTATGCAACACTCCATCACGCTAAGATGTGTATGTACACATTAAGCCTCACAATCCTAAGTCAAATATTGTAAGAGTAATGACCCATAAAAAATAGAAATGAACAATAACTCTACAATCAAATAAGCATGCCACTCTCTGCCATTCCAAGATATGTTCTATATGTAAATACACCTTTGCAACCCTAAGTGAAATATGAAAGTGAACCATGCAAGGAAATCTACATCAAAGTTCATGAAAATGTCTCAGCCAACCTGAAGCCACAGCGGTCATATTGGATCAAGTTCGGCAAAGTCGGACACAAATCTGAAAGGGGACCATGCAAGGAACATGTACATCAAGTTTCCTGAAAATCTGACCAACGGTTCTTAACAAGAAGTCGAAAAAGTCTCAGCCAATCAGAAGACAGGGCGGTCATATTGAATTCAGCCCGCCAACGTCGGACACAAATCTGAAAGGGGAACGCGACCATGCAAAGAACATCTACATCTACATTTCGTGGAAATCTGATTATCAGGTCTTGACAAGAAGTCAAAAATGTCTCAGCCAATCTGAAGCCAGGGCTGCCATATTGAATTCAGCTCGCCCACGTCGGACACAAACCCAAAAGGGGAGTATAGGAGGTACATCCACATCAAGTTTTGTCAAAATTAATTTTGTTAAGCGTCCCCTAGTGGTTCGTGTATACACAAATGATGTTTTCGTTCACAAGTTTTGTAAACATTGACTAAAGGTTCATACATATGAAATATGAAAGTAATCAGAGCATCGGTTCGTGAGAAGAAGATTTTTAAAATGTACCTATTGTTATCCCCTTTTTATTCGCGAACTTGAAGTATCTTCCCATGGGGGTACTTCCTGCCAACGGTTGAAATAGGATCATCGGTTCTAGAGAAGAAGTCGAAAATAAAAAACAAGTTTACGGACTATGCACGCCGACGGACAAAGAGCGATCACAATAGATCAAAGAAGAAAACCCTATTGCTATGTACCAGGACAAATTGGTAAGAAGAACGAGAAAGTAAAGTAGTAGGGATAGTAAGGAAAAAGCCATGCAGCAGACTTGTATACAGGATAGGCCTTCTCTATCAACCTGTACAAGTAGACCATTATCATGCTTTATCATGATAAATTATGTTGTTCACATGACCAACAGTGTGATGATTCCGCGCCCTAAGGATGTGCTGGTCTTTTAATTGCATCTGACGAAGGAGAAAAAACAATAAATTGATGTCGTTACCCTCCTACAAAGTGTATACATAATGATCTTTACCTATCCTGTATACAAGGATTTAGACTACCTGACACGAGAAAGATCCCCATGTAAAGTTTAAGAAGAGCGAGCAGTTAGGCCACATCATAAGCCGATGTTTCTTTATAGATAGTTCCTATCAGAATAATGCTTTGCGCACCTTAAATCTTGTAACCACTTCCCTTCCAGTCCTATTGCTTTGTTTTCTTCTTTTATCTTTTTCCGCAATATTAGTAAAAATTCTTGAAGTGACATTATAAACCCTAATATATAAACAAACAAGTAACCTTTACGAGACCTTTAAGGTTATCTCAGGGACTATCGGTGTTCGTTGACTAAGTCCATAGGCTTATATTCCTTCTCGAACTATCGCTATCCCTATTATTCTGCTTTCTTGTTCCTCTTACTGCTTTTCTTTCTGTCCTGTCTCTTGATTTTTCTTATTTGGTTTTTAAAACAATCTCCATGATATCAACCTTGTAGTGACTTACATCTTAGTTCACTATAGAAGCGGTTGAAACATACACGTATAGAATTGCCACGAACAGATCATGGCACACGACACATGTGTTACATGAAACGCTCACTCCTTCGTAGAAATGTTTTCGTTTTACGCGTTTTTAATGTAGAAGTTCTTGATATTTCTCTTCAGCTTAATAACTTTATCCTTTGTCTGTGTGTGTCCCCGTTTACTGCCATTTTCTCATGTCAATGGACTCATGTCTATTAAATATCATCCTGACTGTTCGTGTTTATTACTTGACTGTGCCTTCTAGATTACTTAATTAAAAGCTATAGCAAAAAATTAGAGTTATCAGTTGAGTTCTTTGATGAATCACGTTGGTAGATCTATATATGAAAACCCCTATGAATAACCTTCATCGTGGCCTCTGTGTGATAATTTGTTCCTGAATTGACCAATCCGGTCGAAATAGGAAAGCGTTTAAGGAGGTGGAATCTAGTTCGAGTTTCCGCTTATTGTACAGCTCCCTAAGCAGCACTGATTATAAGATGTACACAAATTAAGTCACGATTGAACTAGAATTGGATAGAATTATTAAATGATGAATATGATATTATATACAAACACGTGGTCGCAAATTGTTTTGAAAACATGCTACTAGATTATAAGAAGATTGTAAAAACTGAATATGAGATCGGCCATAATGCGTTTTGTGTCAACAAAATTAGTTTTTAGCTCCAAATTTTACCTCTGAAACGGTCTTTTATCACTATTTGCCAGTAATCCACACTTGTTTTGCTAAAAATTAAGATAATTTAATGGAGTATATCATATAAAAAAATCTATTGCAGAATTTTTTTTATAGTGGTTTAGATGTTAAAAATTGCAATTTCTGTGTTAGTTCCCTTTGAACTCCATGTAAAATCAGATTTTATTTTGGAACAGCATGCGCGTAACAACCTATGTAGCAAAAAGCCCGGGCTTACACATCATTTTGACCAAAATAATAATAAAAAAAAACGCTCATGGCAACATAGACTATATGATATAAAAATTAAAAAGCATTATTAACAAGAGGCCTATTTGGCCTTAACGTCCATCTGGTTTAAATAGGATTATTAAAGTAAATGTTTGGCATTTGAATACTTTTGACCACATGGTCATTCCTTGGACAAACTTGGTTCTCCATGCCCTAAATTAAATCCATACCAAACCATTAAGCACTAGGCCATCTAGTTTATTAGAAGAAAATTGTTGAATTTGTTTTAATGTTCCCCATTTGGGCCCCTTTAGTGATTTTTTCTGGGGGAAGAGCCCAATAATTTGAACAAATCTGAAGCCCCCTTCCCCTGCGATTTGAATTAAAACCTCGATATTGGCATATATGGAGTAAGAACTAAACTAAGCGTCGTTTCAACAGATTTATTATAATTATTCACATGTGTCAGTAATAACAAGCATACTTAGAAATCCTGAGTTTGTACTCAGGAAATGTTAATAATCTCCAGGACAGTTGTCCATAAAGAAGCGAGCACATGTGTATACTTATAATAAATATGTTGAAACTACGCTTAGTTTAGGTCTTACTCCATATATGCTAATAACGAGGTTTTAATTCAAATAGCAAAATAATTTTTTGATTTCGAGTCCGAGTTTGAGTTTCTACTTAGGAAATGTTTAGTACCTCCTTGCCATGTAGAAGATCGTGATATTTTCTTTCTAGCTTTATATCTGTATTAGTATATTTTTTTCTGTGAGAAATCTCCCGCATTAAATTTGGTTTGTCGTACTTATCGACTTATGTAAAATCGTCTTGTTGTTTCGTATTTACTATTTCATCGCGCTGTTTGTCACCAGTGTGGTGGCCCAGGGGTTAGGGCGCTCGCTTCGTGCTGGTAGACTGATACTAGAATCCACGGTAGTGGGTTCGAATCCCGGTCGGGTCAAACCTAAGACTTTAAAATTTGGCAATCTTTTCGCTCCCTGCTAAGCGCCCATCATTACTGGGTAGGAGGGGAACTGGTTGGCTCGGTATCAGGATAATGTGACCGAGTGAAGTATCATATCAATGTGTCTGTGGCGTGATATTTAAGTAAGACAGCACTATAAAGTCGCCATAAGTGCGCACTGTCGCAAGCAGACACCGTCTCGATATGACCTATACATGGGTTAATGGGACGCTAAACCCCAATAAAACAAATAATCTTCTTTTTGCCCTGTGTTTTTTGTTGGTGCATGTACTGATGAGTGCTAGCTTGTCTCTGTCCTTGGAGTAATGATTCGTTAACATTGTTTTCGTCATTTTTTCTTTCCGATCTCCGTTGTAGCATTGTCGAATTATTATTCAATTCGTTGATTGAACGCCGTAAATCGGTCTATATTATTAGCTGGCTTTAAATATTGCTTTGTTCATGTTTATATTAGAATTGTATGCGTTGTTGCGTTTTCAGTGGTGTCATTTCTTCTAATTCTTGGTCACATGTTACTCTTTTTAACTTTGTACATGCATTTTATTCTTGTTTCTTACTGACTTTTAAGAGACCTACAACAAATTAGCAAATACGAAATCTAAGACATATTCAAAAGACATGAACAAAGAAAAGAAAAACTTGGGGCACACATAAAACAAATATAAAATTTTCAACTATAAAGGAAACATCTTCTAGTAGAAAAAAAACTAGAAGCAAAACCAGGTGTCCGCGAAGAAGTAAGCGTTTCCTTCTACACATGTGTCATCCGCCGTGAAAACTATCAACAAACAGATGTCGGATGTTCATTCAGATTCAGTTTTTTGTTTAAGTACATCATTCGACCTCACTAAAATAATGCAGTTTCCTATAACCTTACTTATTCTTGAGATTTTCATCAATATTGTTATTGGTCGTCAGTTGCTTTGAATCGGGCGTCATTTTTCCTTTAATTTAAGATAAACGTAAAATAGCAGTCGTTTACAAAAAAAATCCATTCGGTATCAATTTAGTTCAAAGAGGAAATCTTCTTTAGCGAAGCAGCAAAGGTAGGTTGACAATGCGTATTGCACGAGCAGAGGACAATATCTGAGCATTTATCTATTTCCGGTACTGTTGTTGCCTTAGATGATTTGTAATGACTGTTTTCTTTGTTCGTTACAATTTGCTGCTGTATAATCAAGGTGTCGTTTAAACCGTACATGAAAAGTTATGTATGAGAGAAGATGGTAACGCCATAGCATCGACTTACCCCTCTTTATCTATTGTAAAAACTGCTTTGCTTGCCCGTTTCTGTCGCAGCTGTTTTCAACTTTTCATTATCGATTACTAGATTGTACTTTAGTCGCGATTTAAGCGAAATATTATTGAAGTGACGACATACTCTCATTAAGCAAAATACAAACACACCATAATTGAATTAATCGAATGGAAAAAATGCAAAAGATGTGTTTTCACTCAAACAGGAAGACGAAACTGAAGTCAGTATGACCTGTCTCTGAGATCCCTCTTATTCTATAGTGGAAGGTGAAAACAATGCATAACCTCGAATACAAGCGAGACCTGCCAAAAAGTCCAGGTATACACCAAGTTCTATCGGACTACAGTCGGGCATTTCCGCGAAATAACCCAGGAAGAAAGTAACATACATGTCGGAACTACTTATGACTTTTAATAAATGAAATAACTGTTCACATAATTATATGATTGATCGTTTTAGTTTAAGATTTTCTAAAGCATCAAATTACCAACAGAACATTAAAGGAGAAGTGACACGATTGTTTAATCTTCCAAATTTTGACAGATTTTGTCTTTGAAAGTGGAAAATTGCAAAAGACCGCATCAAAATCGGTCGAGTATA
>JAUMGZ010201722.1:0-12506 GCA_032359645.1 Pododesmus macrochisma | reverse complement strand
TGTCTTGTTGTATGTAATACCTCCACATGACATTCCTTCAGTCAGTTGAAGTTGGTCATTAACGGTAGATAGATAGATAAAGCCAACAAAAGACAGAAATGAAATTTCTTTTTGTCAGGGGATACAAATTACCTCAACTTTAACATCTCAGTACACCATGCAAGGTCTTCAACACATTTGTAAAGTTCAAAGTTGACACAGCAGGTTCAATGATTAATCTGAAAATATCCTGATGAAATCATGCTGTATTTCTGCTATTTTTACTTTTTTGACATAAAAGTCGAACCACAAACAAAACCTATATCTTTGTTTAATTTCCCCTTTTAATCAAATAAAATCAATCTAAATACAAAGTAGTTGGCACAATTTAATACTTCTTTGTAACTTAAGGGAGACAAATTTCATTGAAAATCTTGAACCATAAGCCTTTAAGAATTAATACGAACACAGCAATAATTTTTTTTATCAATACTTTTATTTAAAAACAAATTTTCTTTAAAAGAACATGCATAAAAAATAAGAAAACAGTGGAGTTTCTTTATCACAGATAAATCTTAGAAGAGAAGACAACATAGGTATGAAGACAGTAACAACAATAACAGCATACATTCACAATATGAATATTTTATCAATATTTTAAAACAAACTTATCACAGTAATACCGTCACAAAGAGTTATCAAAATAGGAAATGCTGATGCAGTAATGCTTTTTACAATTTCCATAAATTGCTAGCTTGCAACTTGTCTATCATTTCAGTTGCAATCATGTATTGAAATCAATATCAAAAGTTGATTATCAAGAAGTCAATATATGGCTATAAATTTAATGTTGACCTTATGAATCAGTTTGGTTTGCAGCAGTGGAACTTGTTTATGACCTTGAACTTGGTTCTCTATACCCCAAGGTTACTTTATATACAAGAATTTAGATTTTGGCCTTCCTGTTAATTAAAATACTTTTGAAATTTAGATTTACTTTCTCTGTATTGTTCCCCTTTGGGCAGAGCCCCAATATGTGAACAAATCTTAATACCCTTCTCCTAGGGATACTTCCTACCAAGTTTGGATGAAATTTGTCACATGGTTTGGAAGAAATTAAAACATATTTGCTATAGTGTTTAAATCTGATGCAAAATTGTACAACCTATTTTCAACCCTAGGGTCAAGCCTTGAATTATTATAAGTATTTTTGAAAAATTGTCAAATGTTACCCATGTAGTGCTTAAGCATTTGAACAAATCTGAATTCCTTTTCCCCCAAGGATACTTCCTTTTAAGTTTATTTAAAATTGGTCCAGTGTTTTTTTGAGAAGTCTAAAATGTGAAAATTTAATGACAGCCATGGTATGTGAAGGAAAATCCACCTTGGACCTTTGATCCAGATAGACTAAAATGTTTGCTGAAATGGAAATACATGTTTAACAATATTCAAATGTAAAGCATTATTGATTTTGTTCATGTTAAAAAATGTTTTTCTTGCAGTTTTAGCAATCACACATGATAAATACATTTATAGTATAAATCAAAAGTTATAAAATATAGTTTAATAATTAATTATTCTTTTCACAAGTAAACAAAGAAAAAACATGTATTAAAAATTTGTATATATAAGTACAGGTATCCTACATATATTGTATCATCAACCATTTTCTTCTTCATTTAAAGATAAAAGCTAGAAAACATCTTTCCTTAAATAATCAAATGAAGTATAAAGCATATAATATTTATAAAGTGGTGTACAGTATAATACCATTTTATTAGTTTTTGTAATATAAACACAGCATATTTAAGATAGTTTTGGCATAGAATGTTTTTAACCTATACTCCACAGTACAGATGGCTACATATCTGAGTGATTGACTTTATTTTGGCAAATTTTGGCTTATGTTTTAAATATGCACATACCAGTTCATATACCTATAGTGTATAATGTACACATACATTTTACTTGTCCTTGTCCTACAGTTGAGATTTAAACCCTCTACAAAGTAAATACACTCATATCTTACTACCTGCCACTGTCTTTTTGCAATTTTATTGTTCATTCAAATCATGTAGATCTTATACATCATGTAAAACAACTTGAAAAGTACAATTCCTCTTTCACACTAAGATCAACCTTGATTATGTACATTGTACACGTAATACAATTTTTGGCAAATGTAATGCGCCTTACATAATGATATTTCAAACAATTTTTCAAGAATTATCACTGAGCTGTGAAATTCATGCATTAAAAGTTTATGTAAATGACATGTCTAGAATTACTGGTGTGATATAATATCAATGTTAAGATATTTCCAATACAGAACCAGATTTCTGTAGTGATTGTATAGCTACATAACCACTGTGATGGTACCGGTACACTGCAGTGACAGATCAGGAACACGCCTGTAACGCCGATTCCACAGCAGCATCGGCACCCACAGATACAGAATCTTTGTCTTTCTGTAAAATATAACATGATATAGTATAAACACTTTAAACGTTATGTCTAGTTTATGATTTATGTGACTATCAAAGTCATTAATCATGTGACTAACGCAGTCGTGACTACCAGTGGTTAATCATGTGACCATCAGAGTTGTTAAGTACACAGTGATATGTTGATGAGAATATGATGTCTACGCTAACATTGTTCATATATGTATAGAGGGTTTTCTTATTCCTCAAAGAGAATATAATATACATATAACAACTCAACAAACCAACTAGATGGCAATTACAGTCTGGAAAGTGAAATTGCTTTAAATTGATGTTCTAATTTTACTGAATCATTGTCAATAAAAGCTGCCTTAAAATCAAAGATACATATTAAGAAACAAACTAAAGCTGATGAAATTGTGTATCCCCCTAAAATGTCTCTCCATCTATCAATATATAAACATTCTTGTCACAGAGAACTGTATAAAATAATCTTAAACAATTTAGTTAACTTGGTTTGATCAGGTTTAAGCTCAGGAATAGTGTCAGTATTCTAGGTTAAAGTAAACCCATTGGTGCACAATGATTTGAAATTGTTTCAGTTCACCAAAGGTCATAAACTCATGGTAATCAAATTTTTTGATAGACATGAAAAGTAACATGGTCAAAATCATTGGAGGCAAAATGATTTTATTTAAGTTATCATAGTTTTGAAGCATTCAATGATCAAATATTAATATCTATTGAGTTTATCATCATAAATCCTCTGTAGCTTTGTAACAAGCTTAATTAAGCAACTGCAATATAATTCTAGTGAGCTAAAACATGTTTTATAGTTAGTTTCACTAGCATAATATGTGTATTATATCATGTTGATTAGTCAATGAAGAGTTCAAGATTGATATGAAAATGAATAGAAAATAATGACCAAAAATAACAATGAAGAAAAGAAATCTACATTATGTACTAGATCAGCTTGTTTTTAGTTATTATAAAGATATGTTAAACAATAGAAGATATTAATATATATAACATTTCATTTGATTTTAAAATTGTGAAATATGTAAATATTTTTTGGTTTGATGTTAGATGACTAAAGACATGTCAAAATATGAATTGTATGATAAATCACAGTACAGAGTGATATCACACATACAGTGACCAAATGTAGAAATATTAGTACATATATAACATCAACATGTATACACTGTGTGGTAATTATCTTGACTTTAAGTTGAAAATGTATAAAACTAGAAAGCAAAAGTATATTCTAATATTACATATTATAATGATAAAATAAGAAATAGTACATTCTAATAGTGTTAAATGTTCTAAAGCAAGTCACATTCCTGATGTGAAAAAGTTAAAACATTTTCTATAAAAATTGATAAGGGCATACATATGTATATGAAATTTAGCTAAGGTACAAAAGAATAGCTCAATGGAATATTTAAAATACCTATAAAAACGAGAGACCGAACTTGACACTCACCTGGAACTAATCATTTAGAACATATTTTGGATTGTTTCCTTTTCAAGATACATGTAATTTAAGAACTGCAGGATTAAAATTAGGTTTTTTTATTGGGGTTTAACGTCCCTTCAAGTATGTTTAGGTCAAATTAAGAAGGTGTCTGCTTGTGACAAGAGCACACTGAGGTAGCTTTATAGTGCTGCCTTGCTGAAATATCACACTGAAGACACATTGACATAATACTTTACTTGGTCATGTTATCCTGACATGGAGCCAACAAATCCTCCTCCTAACCAGAAATGCTAAGCCTAAGTATTGAGTGAGAAGATTATTGGTACCTAATTTTCACATTTTAGGTTTGACTGACCAGGGTGGTGCAGTGATAAAGAATTTCATATTAGGATTATAAGTGAATGGTTGTTCATAGCACTTTCCGTTCCATACAAGTTGCAATTTTGGAAATTGGACAAATTTCTATAAGAATCTACAAATCCTCATGATATAATATTTGTAGGTTCCATGACAATATCTGTGAGTTTTGGAGGAGTAGCAATAGGGAACAAAATTAACAGTCTCCTACTAAGTAGACTTGACACTGTCAGCTACATATTATCTGATGAATTATATCTATGATGAAAAATATATACTGATATACATATATATATATATATATACTTAAGATGTTGTTAATATGTCTACAGGACCTGGTGAAATATAAGAATATACACAAAGCCTACAAGAAAGGTATATATTGTACCAGTAAATGATTAGAGAAAAATACAAGGAGAACCAGAATCTATTTTTAACATCTATTACATACACTGTACCTGTATATTATCCCTGTTACTTGGAATAAAGTAACAAGCAACGTGTCTTACAATAAAATTCATGGTATCAACCTTCAGTTGAAACTTTTTACATTATTAGAGAAATATCTTTAAAAGAAACTCTAAATCCACTACATTGCAAATAGAGGTACTGGTATGTAATAAATACAGAGCTACACTCTTGTGCTTATCTGTCTTCTCAGTTTTCAGTCCGATAAGTCAGAAACACACACATGACTGTATCTTTACCTTAATATTTACTACTGGTGTATATACTATGTGTAATATTGTATAAATTTAAAAGAATAGATTGACAAATATTTAAACTTACCCTCAAACTTACTAATTATTTAAAATGGAGACAAAACAAAATGTGTAAGTATGCAATAAAACAATACAGGTATGAATCACTCTCCTAAAATACAAAGATTCATCATGACTACAACTTAATACATACATAAATACCTCACAAAAGCTTCATCCTACAATGCTTCAAACACAATTCACTTCCAAAACAAAACTGATACGAAAATGTATCCCCAGAACATGTTGATAGACATGTATTTTTTCCAAATATCCTCAAACATATAGGCTTTGTTGATATAAAAAAATCTGGTCAGAATATAACACATAAAAGTTTTACAAACATACATGTACACACAAAATGGGCCTTAACGCCTATCTGTTTATAACTGCATGATATAAGGTAAGTTTATTTTTTCAAAACTTGCACTTTTCTGTTCCTCACAGGTTTAATTGTAATTAGTCCTGTGGTTGTGGAGAAGTGGAAAACTTGAAAAGTTAACATATTTGTATAAAATGTTGAACTTAATTGACCCCAACAGTAGTTACTTATTTTGACCCAAAGGTCTCATCATGAACAAACTTGGTTTCCAATGCACCAAGATCATACTTATATATGCAAGCATAAAACTCTAGGCTTTCTAGTTTATTAGGATAAGATTTTTGAAATTGTTAAATTTTCCTAATTTTGGTTCCCTTGGAGGCTATAACCCAAACCTTTCGAAAAATCTGAATAATCTCCCTCCCATGGATTCTCCCTACACAATTTGATTGATATTGGTTCAATTGTTTCAAAGAAGTTGAAAATGTGAAAAATTAATGCGGACAGATAATGGGGAGCACTTCATTCGGAAAAGTCCACCCTGGACCAACAAAACTTGAATGTGTTCAATCATAATTTATACATCAGCATTTGTAAAGAATATTTCCACAACTTACTTTCTGTTCCAGTATCAGAAGTTCACATAAACGTTTGACCTGCTTTGGTTTGGCTAAAAGTGATGCTTGTAATTTCTGGTGTTCTTGTATTAAACGTTTGTGCTTTCTAGATGACACTAAGGCAGCTTTTGTAGTTCTCTCGTAAAATCTAGAACATAAAACACGTACATGTAGTGGTCCTTCATATATAACATCATTCATTTTCACTTTTTCTCTCTGAAGAAAAGATTTTTTAGTAACATAACACTTGGTTTATATTGGTTTGTCACTGGTTATTTTCTTTTTCAGTTTCTCTCTGGAAAAAGATTTGTTATATTTAATGTTGCAGTTAGATAATAATGGTTAATAATGGTCTGCTACTTACTGGTTATATTCCTTTTCAATTTCTCTCACTCTCTGGAAGGATTCTTTAATAATATCTTTATAAGTAGGTGCATCCAATGTAAATTTAGTTAAGGACAAAACAAATAAATTTCAACACCATCAACATAACTATAATTCATTCCTAACTATTAAACTAAAGGAGGTGTTACAACTATGTATATTTACACCTTTCATATTCTTTATTTCATTAAGTCATGTGACTTATTGTAAGATATCTGTATTATATTTATTGAAACATATTTATGGAATATCTAATGCAGGTTACATAAATAAAACAGGTTGGAAGTATAAAGTTTTCTATGAGACACATATGTAATAAAACAAGCAAATTCGTAGAATTATTGTTCCCTGCTAGATGGACATTTTAAAAAAAAAATCGCATTTTCTGAAAAGCTTAGGGTGAGTGTTATGTATTATTTAATTATAAGTAGACAATGTTTGTAAAATAAATTTTTGCACAAATATGCTTTTGTCGCACTGGATGTCAAAGGAAGAACTGCATTATCAGCAAATATGAATGAAATCAGACAATTTTTAAAGCAGTTAGAGCACGGAAACCGATTAACCAATGAGAATTTAGTAACCAAGTTAATATGTGTAAATATGCATGCATCTCATTAACCTTCGAACTTAGCCTGAGTATTGCCCTTATGTACTTGCATACTAAATTTGGATGAAATCGGACAATTTTTAGAGCAGTTAGAGCACAGAAACCGATTAACCAATGAGAATTTAGTAACCTAATTAATATGTGTATATACGCACACATGGAATTGGCCTTTGAACTTAGCCTGAGTCTTGTCATTATGTACCTGCATACCAAATTTGGTAGAAATCAGTCCATTTTTATAGCAGTTAGAGCATGGAAACCGATTAACCAATGAGAATTTAGTAACCTAATTAATATGAGTAAATATGCACGAATTGCAATAGCCTTCAAACTTAGCCTGAGTCATGTCCTTGTGTACTTGCATACCAAATTTGAATGAAATTGGACAATTTTTAGAGCAGTTAGAGCACAGAAACCAAAGCACGACATACGGACAGAGGGACTGACAGAGGGACAGAGAGACACACCCAAATTAATATTCCCCGATTTTCCTCGAAAAGCGGGGGACAAACATATTTGAGAGTGAAGCTTTAATTTCATTAAGCATACTAATGACTATGATATCTTGTGGCACTTAAGAAGTAAAGGATATGAAGGGAGATCTTCTAGCTGTGTTCTCTGTACGTAGACAACCTGTCCTGCATCATTTGTTAACTCCTTCATACGGAAATAGTGAGCCACTAGAGGGCTCTGACCGTTAATGTTGAAAACAGATCTGGTAAACTTTGGTCCTTTACATGCTGGATGACTCTGTAAATAAAGGAATTGACATTATAGTATACTTCCACAACCGTAATTACATGTACCTGGACTCTTTTATCCTGGTTATAAACACATACCCACTGATCAGGTTAAAGAATCTGTTTTTATCAAAATAATGATTCTCTATCAGTATTTACATTAATGTTTAAAAGTTAGTAACAATAACAAAACCATTTACTATGACATATATGTAATTGAACATATTGTGTATTGTTTATATAATAAGAATTGATATCAATGTTAATTATATCTAAAGGCTTAGATTTACTAAATCGCTCAATAATCTAGTTGTTGTCATCCATAATGTTCACAGTAGATAGTGTATTAGTATTAATCTTGATGATGTAGAAATAAAAAATGAACCTCTCTGTCAACTTTATCCGATAGTCCTTTATTAACTGCATTCTTGGCTATCATGATAGAAGCATTTGATGCTTTAGTCTGTGTTACCTCCTCCTCATCCTCCCGGGTTAACTCCCTTATTGGGGTCAATGCATCAGTCACTTTTCTAGCATCTATTTTTTTACCACCAAAGCCTGTTCCTGCCCGAGCTCTGACTTCGCTGTTAGACTGCGAATCTGCTACTTGGTCTATCAACACTCCCTCATTCGAGGAACTAGGAGATGCATTATGAAATTTAGATAACCCTGTTTGTGAACTCCTTTTTCTATTTAAACCATATTTTTTGTGGCGCCCTGTCCAGCTATTTACTGAAGACTTTGAAGCAGACTGGTTGAGTGAAGTCATTGATGTGAACTGGCTAGCATTACTCATATTACTTGAAAAAAGTGAATCTAAATAGTCTAGATTGAGGGCTGCTGAGGCTGTAAAGACAAAAACACATCCATAGGTGTATATCTCTACATGTTTTATGGATAAACAAATTTCTTATTTCAAGGGTGTAATTTAGTATATACATGTACATGCACAATGTTTGTGCTTTAAATTCTTTACAAAGAAAAAAAATAAAGATGTTATTTAGTATTTAGAATGTCTTAAAGAACAAGAGGCCCAATGGTCCACAGTCACCTGAGTTATCATAGTCAAACATTTTTACAAGTTACAGTCTACATAAAGATTATAAATTTGGTTGAAATAGGCCCAGTGGTTCTTGAGAAGAAGTCAAAAATGGACCCTATGTTGACTGAAGCGCCCCTAGTGGTTCGTTTATGCACAGATTTTTTTTTCGTTCGCAAACTTTGTAAACATTTGCTCAAGGAACATGCATATCAAATATGAAAGTAATCAGAGCATTGGTTTGTGAGAAGAATTTTTAAAAATTAACTTTATTTTACCCCTTTTTTCCCCCTATGAGAGCAAGCCCCTTTGTATTCGCAAACTTGAAGCAGCTAACCATGGGGACACTTTATACCAAGTTTGGTTGAAATTAGCCCAGCTGTTCATGAGAAGAAGACGAAAATGTGACAAATTCCCTATGTTTACTGAAGCACCCCCTTGTTGTTGGTTTATGCACAGATTTTGTTTTCGTTCACAAACTTTGTAAACATTGACTTAAGGATCATGCATATCAAACATGAAAGTAATCAGATTATTGGTTCATAAGAAGATTTTTAAAAATGTGTCTAATTTTACCCCTTTTTTCCCCTTATTGGGCCCCTATGGGGGCCAGTCCCTTTTTATTCACAAACTTGATGCAACTTCCATAGGGGATGCTTCCTGCCAAATTTGGCTGTATTTGGCCCAGCACTTCTTAAGAAGAAATTGAAATGTGAAAAGTTTACGGAAGACGGACATAGAACAATCACAAAAATCCACATGTAATTATAAGTAAGTTATGAATTTATACATATATTTTAGTATAAGAACTCTGTTTAATGCTTACACATGAACTCAAATACCAACTGTTACAATATTGAAAATTAAATGTTAAAGACTGATTATTATATACTTGTTCAAACTTGTCTAAAATATTGTGTGAGGGTTAAAACAAGCTTTATTAAAGAATATTAACAAGTAATTTTGTCCCTCAGTAAAGTACCAATACATATAAACAAGTAATTGTGAGTCCCCTAGTGTTTTTTTTAACGAGAACAAGCAACTGTGTTCTCAGCTGAAGAACACAGAATATACACAAGCTATTGTGTCCAAAACTTGAGATTTTCAATTGTATACACTACTAAAGATTTTCAATTGTGTTCTTAACTGAAGATTTTCAATTGTGTCCCCTGTTGAAGATTTTTTAAGTGTTAAAGTCGGTTAACTCCAACAAGTTTTGATGGATAGGAAACATACCCAAAGATCTTGAGTGGGACAAAATAGGTACATTTGTACATGTATTTATGTTGTAACAACAGATTCATGTGCATTGTATAATTTATTGCCCAAGGAGTGCCATATAATACATACATTGTTTGTTTTTCTTTGTATTTGCCATTTCTTCTCTTGTTTTGATATTTGCAGGTTCTAGTTTTTCTAAATTCCATGACATCCACATTCTTGGAGTAGGCTGAATTCCTAAAAATAATCATCAGTATTAGAAAATAAATATTCAAACTTCACAAACATATATTAATTGTCATAAAATAAAAGGTAGTAAAATAATAAGATTCAAAGAAGTTTCTGTACTGTTTTCTGTCTGACTACAATGGTAATTGCATTTTCATATACAAAATACTTTCATACTTTTTTGTTCTATAATAAAGATGATATAAGAAAATATTTGAAAACTCAAATTGCCAACCAAGACAGATGGATAGATGCCTATCTGTACAATACCTGCTATCCATATATATACAAGAGATACTAGCTCCTCTATCTATACAATACCTGCTATCCACATATATACAAGAGATACTAGCTCCTCTTTGAACGGTTCACCAAACTGTTTGTAAGAGTCGGGAAAACAATGACAAAATGCAGCATACACAGCTTGAGAAACCAGCAAAGGATAATCCTGAAAGGAACAATTATCACAGCCAATGTTACTATTATTTCCTCATTTACTTAGTCATTTTTCATATTAAATTATGATTTTTTGCTTTAGCTTTACATAATTTTCAAAATAAATATCTTGAGAAAAAGTACTGTTGTGGTCAAATTAGTCAATACAAAATTAGGTTAATTGACAAACATGTAGCAGAGGTGCAGTAAATAAACTTGCTTTCACCATCCTTTTGTTTTAACATTAATTCATAGAAAAAGCTTAAAAATATGTAATTTTATAAGAATTATATAAATTAAGATAAAGTGATGGTAACTTCAACTTTATTGGCATACATTACAATTTATAATAACAATTGTTTTGTGCATACCCTATATATGTGTAGAATACCTACTCACCTTGAAAAAGACATCCTTGTACACTGGGTTCTTGACATACCACATCAGCTTGACATAGTTATGTGCCGTTCTATTGAACAGTTTTATCTGAGAGTTCTTACTTGATTGATATTTAGACAGAAAGAAGTACCAAAACATATCCTGACAAGAAATAAACAAAGTCAAACAATTATACATACCATATCACACATACCTTTCCAAAGAAATATCTAATTGAAGTAAAAAGTTCATCTTCTGTTTTTAATTTTATATCTCATTTGTTTGATATAAACCTTTTATTTACATTAGAACAATACATTGCATGAAATTTACTTATTTAAGTTTTGAAATAATAGCATTAACATAATTTGAATGAGAATCTGAATGTGTAGAAAAATACAAACTTTTTTACTGATAAGATTAACTTTGTTGTTTCAATATTGTATTAACTTAAATTTTCTTTTCTTTTTACACAAATAGCAGTGTCTGTGAATAATACCAAAAAGTTTGAAAGGATGATGTCAAACTCACTTTCATCTAAATTCTTTTAAATAATTGTTAGTACATGTAATTAGAATTTAACACAAATAGAAAATATGAAAATATTATTAAAGTTCTCCATACTTATGTTGTAATTTTGTGATTGTACACAATAAACTCACCAGGAACACAGCTACAGACAAGTCTGAATACAACCACTTCTCAAAGTCTGGTCTGTACTGGGGCTGTTAAATAGAAGTCATCAAAATCTACACTCAGTAAAATCAACTACCGTAATCAGAAACTAATCATCAAAGATGTTTATTATGAGAATCTGTCCACTCAACATTACCTCCAAGAAGATTTTAGTTTTATGTCAGAAATCTCCCCCTTTATAGCATTTACAACAGGAGATAATATAAGGAATATTAAAAGTCAAACTTATCCACTAGAAAAAAAATTATACAAGAAAATATCAGTACCAGTATACATGTATATGGAAGTGTGACTGCAATGTGTTTTGATGAATCTAACAATCCAATTTCGAATAGTGATTATAATCTTAGAATTATATACAAATATAAATGTTGCATTACCATCATGATAACCCTTAAAGAAAATTCAAGTTTACATAAAAAAAAATTATTAAAAGAAAGATGAATAAACAAAAGACCTTCATATGGAGTTGTACATGTGCATCGACCGCCTTCTTTAACATATCTCTGGCGGGAATGTCATCTGGCAACGGGGAGATTTCCGCATGGTCATAGCCAGGATATTGATGTAGCTGTACAAGATTAATATATTCTGATTAGTCGAAATCAAGTCTACATGGACAGTATATTGATAAAACTGTAAAATACTTCTTGTCAAAATAAAGACAACATAATATTTTCATTAACATAGACAGGATGTAGGTAGATTTCTGTGGAATGATTTCGTAATTAAAACAAGAGGCCCAATGGGCCTTAACGGTCACCTGAGTGCATTGGTCAATTGCATTTTGAATAATAGTGTTATTGAAA
>JAUMGZ010201711.1:0-12507 GCA_032359645.1 Pododesmus macrochisma | reverse complement strand
AATGTTTAACGTATCTAGCCATTCCTCGCATAAGTAAGGACACTGTCAAACCTGTCTATAAAGACCACCCAAGAGGACCGGAAAAAAGTGGTTTTTATATAGAGGTGGTATTTATATACAGGTAAAAATAAGTGTAATTAGACTTAAAGGGACCTGAATTTAGTGGTCTTTATGTACAGATGGTCTCATTATAGAGGTGGTCGCTAGAGCAGGTTGCACTGCATATGTAAACACCACAATGCATCGTTCTTTTCCTCTGTTTAGTCCGAGTTTCATCCGCTACTTTCTGTCAATTTTATAACTTCTTGTGTGAGAGAAAGTCAGAATTCGTTCGTACCTACATATAAAACGTGAATTTTGCGACCCAGCTTTAAGGCGTTACTCCGTTAGGAATTGGATCATCATTTTCTCCCGCTTAGACCATCTAAAAAGCGGACAGAACGTAGGAGCAGACTTGAACTGCTATTTATTGTCAAAACCATCTAACAGCCAACGCGGGTTCAATAGCCGATGATAATCGGTCATCGCACGAAGACAGTTTTGTTATGTCAATGCGAATCATATTTCCGACGGAGGTGTCTCCCTCCTTCGGAAATATGATTCGTATTGACACACCTCCGTCGGAAATATGATTCGCATTGCCATAACAAAACAGTCTTCGTGCGATGACCGATTATCATTTTTTTTATAGGGACAATGTTTTTGATACGATTCGAAAATGTCCCGAGACCTAGAACTAGACCTACTCAATATTGATAGACCATGGTGTCTCAAAAGGTCGAATAAAATGCACTCATAGCAAATAATATATACCAGGAGGGAAAGTTTACCCTAATAGAGCTGTGATTTACAATGTAAATATGTCGGACTGAAACAAGTTTCAAACAGCGCTTTTATAGCTGCTTATAGCATAGCCATTAGTTACCAGCAATAAGAAGCTGATTGGGTTATTTTATGACAACCATTACCAGCATTAATTGTTCATTTATTCACCGACCAAGCAATATGATACCATAATACATGTAATTGTTCTACACACCTCGTATATAAAGAATAAATAGCTGCCGAGTCATGTTGTTTTACGTTAACTTTGTTATTAATATGAAAAACAGATGTGTCGATTACGCCCCTGCTATCTAGGAATATTACGCAGTGCCGTTAACACTATATTAAATGGTTTACATAACTAAAACAAGTTATTGAACTACAAACTTTGCAATTTACCTGCAGGTATTACACGTAGAAACCAAAATGACTATAACGTCTACGCACTTTTGAGCTGTACCTGTATGTTTGTATAAATGGGGTTTAACGTCTCTTCAACACATATCTAGGTCATATCAAAACGGTGCTTGTAACCGTGCGCATGCACTGCTACTTTAAAGTTCTATTTCAGTGAAGTATCACGCTGTAGACACATGGACTTGATACTTCACTTGGTTACATTATTCTGGCACCGAGCCAACCAGTCCTTCTTCTACTCAGAAGTCTTAAGCGCTTAGCATGGAGCGATAAGATTACCTAAGTTGACTCGGGCGTGATTCGTCTGAGGATCGAACCCGAGACCTTCTGTCCCCGAAGCGGACGCTACTCCGTCGGTTTTGAGTTGTGCGTCAAATTTACAGACATCACAGATCATATCTAGACGCTGTATACTTGTAACAGTTGCGAGTCAGATAAGGTATACAGAACACGGTACACGTACACGTACACGTACAATACACGTCTATCACATTAGTCTTACACTGAGCAGACCAATCTTGTATTCATCTCTAAGTGTCGATTGCTAAACGATGAACTCGTAAGATTTCTTGTTTCACAATCGGGGTTTTAATATTTGACATGTGTTAATTCTCTGGTTGACTTTTACAGATAAAACGTAATGATAAACCGGTACGGTTGAACTGACAAGAACGGGTTTAATATCATGTGGGTAAAAATAAATGAATGAAGGAGAAAAGAATACAAAAGGAAAGCAAAGCAATAAAAGTTGAATTACGCCTAGTTAGTCTTGTTGTCTACAACGGGCAAGGCAAAGGGGGTACATATATACAATAATATACAATACTGATTAGCATACAAGAGACACCTTGGAATGGAATGGAAGTGTTTCATAGACACAGCTTTGTCAAATCATGGCTTCCATTCCTCATTTATTAAAGTACTTGAGGTCAAAATACAAAGAAAAGTCTCTGTATTGAGTCTAGAATCTAGGTTTGTTTTCTTTCTCTCGAGATCTCTTAGGAGAGCTTCTTCCGTTTACCTTTAGCAAGGATTCTCTCAGAGTATTGTATATTGACTCTGTTGACATCAGACGTTTTCTTTTTCGTCTTTTTTCTTTGTCATTTACAAACACTTTAATAACCCCGATGCTCAGTCATTAGTGCATGTACAATTGGGTAGCTATCGTCTGTAGATATAAACATATGTTAGATACAAAGGACAGAAAGGACAGACCTTATATCACGAATCAATAAAAACACAATAAGTATACTCATTACGTGTAACTTTTAAACGTGTACTTATTATATGTCCACATAACATATTTTGTTATCATATAACTAATTAATGTAAAAGCATAAGCAGTTCTTCAGTATTCGTAAAAAGCATTCTTGTAATATGAATGAGATATTTTCAATTATGAATAGGATACGCCATGTCATGCCATTACAGGCAGTGACTTTCGCATTGATTTTCCTTGTCATTTGAGTAAACGAAGAAACAATTTTAAAATCTATTTAGCTTAAATTGATAAGAGTGATCGACGGGTCTTATTATATTTATAAGCAATAGCAATGCTTTTAGTTTAAATGATATCAAAACTTGTCATTTTTAACAAACTTGCTCGTGCTAACAATGTCACAGCGTTAAATGTGAATATGATTGAAATACATTTAGAAGTGAAGATAAGCGAGGGCATTAAACACTCATACAGTTGTTGATCTTTTATTACCAAGCTAATTACGGTTATATACATCAGTAAAACATACATTAACCAAGTTTTCGTGTTACGCGTTCTTTTAAGGGGCGCGGTTTTACTTTTTAACACCATTCGATGTTATCACCAAATTCAAATAGGTGATATTATTAATTATACACGTGACGTCTTTGGCAAGGTACACGGTCCCATTTTCCGTGTCATGATTTTACGTACACAGTGCCGAAGGATACATATACTTCTGACAGGGAACATTGGACCGTGTTCCCTGCCAAAGACCCGTATAGCAATTTTTTCGTACTGCAAAGTTATGATGACTTTGAGAGATAGTTTATTTCATCAGCTTTCAGCCATTAGAACTTTGAAAGTCATTATAACTTTGAAAGAGAATCAATCATGTCACGAAAAACAAAGAACATGTCTGTAAAAGCTTAATATTTTAATTCTAAAATTGAAATTATGAAAAACAAATTCCATTTTGTTGAAGTTCAGTTTTTCATTTTTAAAATCAAAATTAAAATTCCATGACAGCTTTGTAATGGGAATTACCTACCCTACCGCGCAAAATATCGCGTGCTTTTATGTACCCTGTCAAGATTACGAACATAGCCACATGTAGCATGGCAGGTTAACCAATGAGAATACGATATTGATATTTACAGTAGAATAGATAACTATATTATGCTTGCTTAATTTTAATAATGGTTACTTTAGTGAATTCTGATTATTGAATTATTTCAAATTATCTACGTAAAAATATTAACAATTTATCTAACTGTGAAATATAAGAGTTCTTAAATTCGCTATTTTGAATAAATAATTAATCGCCATGGAACACTTGATATAGTAATGCAGCTGTACATGATGTTGTAGACATGCAGGCAGGTTGGGTACACTAAAGGGAGACACAGAGGAGCCATAAAACGAGCACAGTATATGAAGGTTATTTCCAATTAATTGTTGTTTTAATATTTAATGTTCCTGGAAACAATAAACATCTTCAGCGAACAAGAGAAAAAACAAGATGTTATTTAAAAAAGGTTGTGGAATCGCCGAGTTGCACTTAAGTTTCTTTATTCAACAATATGCAAGTTATTGGCGCGTATCCGTTTGTTCTTTTAGCTATTAGTATTTGTTTCAAGATATAAAAAATTAAACATGCCGTTTCAAAAGATTTTATAAAATTAAAACCAAATGAAGAGTGTTGATTCCGCATTTGAATAATGTTTCTTGGTACATATAGTGATACTACTCTTAACCCGGGTCAATCAGTTCTCGTTTTGTCTATTAGACGTAGTGTACTTCAAAACAATGAGAGAAAATTAAAAAAAAAATGAGAGAGAGAGAGAGAGAGAGAGAGAGAGCGAGAGAGAGGGAGGGAGAGAGAGAGAGAGTATACAAATAAATGAACTTAACATAACAAACCTTATTTAACAGTCACAAAATATACAATCCAGGTATAACACAGAAGACATCACAGTGCATCTATTTTTCGTAGACCGATTTACATGTATTCCATGCGAACTTATTTTAAAAATTCATTTTTACTGTTACAATCTAAAACCAAGAAAAAGCTGTGTATTTGACGTAGTTTCGTGCTAGACTACTTGAACAGCATCACAGTTAAGAAGCAACGGCAGGTTAATTATGCTATTGTTACGTCGTGTGTGTGTTTTACTTATCCTTGATTGATGTAAATCACGCTAAGCGCCTCATTGAACAAGATGGAAACCCGTACGTGACATAAATCGAAACATGACCCACTTTGACACTTTTTCTTTCCGAAATTATGACTTTTGCTTTGTTTTTTTATAAGGTTCTTTTAATTAGTGGTTAAAAAAAGATAAATTTTTGATCACTTCATTGACCTTACCCCTCCACCACCCACCAAACCTCCACCCGAAAAAACAAGGTCAAATACAAATAAAAATATCCTATTCATTGTATTCTCTTTCGTACATTTTATTTATTGAAAGAAAACTAAATTCGTTTTACAAGGTGGTTTTATTCTTAGAGTCAAAATGTAAAGAAAAGACTTCTGACGTTATATATATCCTGATCGAATAAATACATTAAATTTTAAAAAAAATCATGCCCATGTCGATGTTTTGTATCTGTTATTAATGTCCTTAATCATACAATATGATAAGAAACGTTATATTCAAATGATATGAACAATGACAAAATAAAGTTGACTCGGCGCAAAGGCAAACATAAACGTGGTCGAAATCAGGTATAATCATTCAACTTTCTCTACGGCGATATTCCATTCTAAATCTTAATATACTAGCGGAAAAAAGAAAAGCATACGCCGCTAGACGGCGTCTTGGCCCTATACCTTTAGAGTGGGGTTTCGACAACGACGTTTATGGCAACGCCGCTTGTGTTCTCACATCACAGTTCTTTGGGAATTATGCAGAAGGGACTCTTAAACACAGCTTTAATGAAATTTCTTATGTATCTTTTGACAAATTTACCATTAAAAAATGTGTTTTTTTCCGCTAAGAACCACTCTAATAATGATATCTTACATATCAGTATAGCAAGACATGTGTTCCCTTCCGGCTTCCGTATAGCGACTTTAATTGCCAATTGAGAAATACCCCGAAGAAATTGGCCGTTTAAAGTGACATTATTACCAGCGCTTGTTTCCGGTTGTTAGAATCGCCCCGTATATAAAAATCAATATTTCGTTACGGATACATTGAATAGTGCATATTTTATAACCAACTTGAAGTTTTTACAACCGCACAAGTATTTTGTTATGACGTAAACTCGGGACTATAAAGACTTAAGTTTGTCTTTTGCATTGTATAGTTTTACTGTCGTGTCATTCAGCAGCATCGAAAGATCGAAGAATAAAAAGTATTTACGCGCAGGTATAGTTTTACTGTTGTGCATGCACGTAACATTTGAAATAATACCACATGTTGGTGACGGTTGCGTTGGAGCAAAGCATCGGAAGCTTACTAATTCTCTGTACACATATGACAAGGTGCCGAATTTTAATAAGGCAGCATCAACAGGAAAATACCTGATTTATATCTATTGTTTACTCGATTACATCACATTTTATTTCCATGCAAACGTTTTTTCTGTTCTAATCTAGGCAGTTACTTGACATTTGTAGCTGAATTTGGTTAATTGAAATGTATCAATTTGGAGAATATTACAGCTTTAAAGAAGTTTGATCAATAGTTTCTTTGTGTGCGTGAAAACACTTACTGCGGAAAGGTTAAATCTAGAACCAATGGCCGTATTCCATAAATACCGTGTACTTTTAACGTATTATAGGTAACGTCATGGTATTAAAAAAGATTTAGTTTTAATCAATCTTGAGTTATAGACACACCTTTATCTTGTACAACCAGTTATTCGCCTGTTTTTTTTTACATATCTTAAAAAAAAACTTTGGCTTTACTACCTAATGATATGCACTTGATGACGTGCATTTTAACATTCATAATTTATTGACACAAACTGTAACAACTTTCTGCACTTTTCTAAATGCTAATAATACTTAAGTGAATAATTTACATTAATTATTATATAATCATTGAAGATAAATCCTACCACGCCTCATCGTACCAACAACACAAAAATGTACGAGAAGTCAAATACTTATTACGGAGGTAATTTAATCTTCGTTTTGTATATTACAAATATGAACGTTGATCTATATAATTATGTTATTTTTATCTTAAGATTTAAGCCACACCTATTCTAAACTACGGGTAATAAACGTGTCTTATGACTGACCTTTAATCATAATAAAATAAATTTATTAAACTCATCGATACAGTTACAATACGTTTTTAGGATGGGTGTTGTTGTACTAAAGGCAAGGTTTAAACATTTCAGAAACACAGGCAAACACATTAGATATTAAATAGATAGCAAACAAAAGTTAAAGCAAAGGTATTTTATAAGAATCGATGTACGTAGAATTGACTTACTTAGATCAAGTTATTAAGGGTAGAGCATCACAAACTTTAGTGAGTCTTAAGCTTAATAAATCCAGATCTATAACCACTTCTAAAAACTAAAACACACAACGAAAGATATTTGCACAATTTAAGCAAAAGTAAACCAAGAAATAAAAAATAAAAAAGATGTTTACGGTCATAGTACCGCCGAGAAAGCAGTAATTCTAGATTCCCCAGCCAAGATTTCTTAGGAGTCAGTAAACTTAATGTTTATTTATTTGGTTCGATTTGTGTGGTAATTTCATGAATGTAATGTCATTATAAAATATTGGCATAGTTGATTTAGAAATATGATATTGTAGTTTTAAGTGTTGCACGAGACCTTTGACTATTAACAAGTATATAGTTACCGTATATTAACAATGGGTCTATTTAATCACGCGTAAATCATCGGCAACACTCAACAAAAGGTGATATTTCAGAAATCAAAAAGTGGAAAATTCAACAAAAGCGATAGCACCTAATCCACCTCAAGGAATGTGAAACTAGTGTTATATTTCTTAAACATGTTTTTGAATTTTAATGACTTTTAATTGTATACAAAACTGCAAGCTGAAACGGGTCACCAACAAATATTATTATTATACCTTTTATTCCTCCAACCATGAAGAGTTATGAACATATATATATATATATATATATAATACAAAGAGAGAAATAAATAACATATTAACAACCTTTCACGCATACACCTATCACGCACATGCACGCGCGCACGCACGCACGCACACACGCACACACGCACGCACGCGGGTAACCAATAAATATTATATTTGAAGAGAGAAAAAGTATTCCCTTTGTGATAGACCCTCGTCCGTGATTCCAGGCCAAGCCACGAATCAACTGTCACAAACGAATGCTCAAGAGAAGATGATTCAAAATAGACAATACTTAGATAAATTAAGGCTAGGGAGCCAGAGATAGGGATAGGAAGTCCCCGTGTTAGAGACAACAAGAAATTGCAACAAAGCTGCCGTCGTCAGCCATATACAGCACGGAAACGACCACGGAATTCTGGGCAAGGAAAAAACAAACTCAAATTTTACAAAGTATGTCGATTACAAAGAAATTATAGAGTAACTACAAATCAAACAATATCATAAACATGATTTAATTTCTACAAAATAAACTTATAACGTATGAAATAATAGTTCTCACATTTACAGAGACGAAGTGAGGTTTCCCAGAATTCATCAGCTTTCGTTCTCACAATTTCCGCTAATACGCGAAAACAGACAAGGCTCTTCGGCAACACACGAATGTAACCGAAGGGGAGCATTGAAAAACCATACTTAAACACTACTATACACATATCCCTGTTCGCAATAACTCTTACTGTAGTATATTTACACATTACTCCGTTTTCTATATTCATTATTGCATATTATTTCAGTTCAAAGAAATGGCGAAAGAACATAACATTAAATATCGTTTGTCAAAGAATTTAGAAACAAGAAAAAATAGTTGTCATTGCCCTTAGTTTACCATTATGATTTAACTTATATGATATCATATACATTTAAGATGTATTAAAGGCGTACTTCAAGTTTTAAATTTCAAGTTCAACCATTGATTAATTATTGTGTAGCGTGCTCTAAGTAGGAATGAGTGATCTTAAGTAATAATCCATTAATTCTCTGTTTTGTTTCTATTTGTGAAAATATTAAAAACCATTTTTAAATGTACTTAACATAGATTAACCAATTACACATTCATATATAAGGTACACATGTTTGGTATTTTGTTTCGTCTTAAACAGATTATATTTATTCCTTACTCTAAATTCACAAGATCGTACTACGGGTTATATGTTAATCTGAAACACGTTTCTCTGAACATTACTTTGTACTTTAACCATTTCTATTGACGGATGACATCGACAAAATTGTTAACAACGTCACGTCTCACAATATGTGTCTTATTTCAATTGATCATTAAATACAAAATGTTTCGGTTTGTTTCAAAGTGTGACATATGTTATACAACGTATTACGAAGTTTGTCAGGCTAAACAAAAATGGCATTTCTTAGTTTCTCTATTACGGAATGCAGCAGACGACATGTCGACGTGGGAACGAAATACTATTGTTTATTCAACGAAAAGATTTTTTTTATCTGTTCTCATTATTCCGTTCCCACGAAATAAGTGTTTTACCTCTTCTAATTATTTCGTTCCCACGAAATCATTTTTATCTCTATATGTCGTCTGTCGGGCTCCGTACTCTCTAAGCCGAGAGGGCATAGATTCGATTGTGTGTTACACTAATGTGTACATATAGGCGTGTCGTGTTAATGGTAGGAAGAAGGAGGGAAGGATGGAAGAAAGAAGGAGAAGATAAAAGGATGAAAAAACGGGACTACGAAAAGGTGGAGAATGAGAAAGAGAGGAGGGGAGAGAAGGACAAAAGTAAAGAGGAGAAGAAGAGGAATGGAGGAGGAAAGAAGAAAATATGAACAGAAAAGAAGGAAAATTAGGAAAGGAAGAAAGGTGGAATGAAGAATAAGGCATTTGAAAAAGGAGGTGAGGAAGACAAAAGGATGAAGAATATGAAAAGGAGGGGAATAGGAAATGACAAGAATGGAGGGGAGAGGAAAGAAGAAGATCCATGCGTAGAGGGTGGAAGGAGGAAAGAAGAATATACAATTTGAAGAGAAGATGAGGAGGAAAGAAGAAGAACATGCGAAGTGGATGGGAGGAGGTAGAAGATCAAAAGAATATGACGAAGAAGAAAGATGGATACTGAAAAAAGAGAGAAGTGGAAATGAAGATAAACTAAAAAAGGGAATGGGGAAGAATAAGAAGAGAAGGAAGGAAAGAAGAAGAAAACATTAAGAGGAGAAAGGTAAAAGAAAGATTGAACAAGGGGGAGAGAGAAGAGAAAAGGGGAGAAAAAGAACAAGAACGTATTAAAACAAGAAGGGAGGGGAAAGAAAAAGAGGAGCCGGGGAGAAATAATAATAAGAGGAGGATAGGAGAAAGGCGAAGAAACAAAGAGAAGAGGAGAGAGGAGAAATGAAGAAGAAACGAAGAAGAAACGAAGAAGCATACATGTATTAATGAATTCATAAAAATACAAGTCAACAGTTGATTCAGACGTGAAAGTTAATGCAACAATATAAATAAAAAACGTGGGATTTCATTTCTAGCTCTGGTCTGATTCAATGTAATCTACATAGCTGTTATCTTGTACATGTGGCTGTAGAATTAAATCAGAATTAATTAATCCCAAGGATTGATTTCTGTTTTCCTTATCAATATAGGTTTCATGATCAATAATATTTCAATGATTTATACAATCAAGAATGTCCTTTACTTACGCCTCCGCGGACAAACACAAGATTCCATGCGTGCAGTGTATGTGGTATAAATATCACAGTTATACAAATATGTTGTATTCAATAAACAGAAGCAATATTTTAAGAGGTTTTTTGTTTGTTATATGTATCTGTACAAGGGTGGCTATTCTCACTAATCTTGAAGCACACATGCCTGAGCTTCCCTTTTCGTCTTGAAAAAACAATTTATAGCTTTTATTTGCATTTTGACATAGGAATTGATAAAAAACGGTTTGCTTAATTACCTTTTAGAATATTTGTTTTTGGAGTAAAAACACACCTTGGGCGACTCGGAGTCAGGACTATGTGATCAGGAGACGTTGATGGGTATTTGGTTTAACGTGCAGCGCGGAAACACTATGAAACAATATGTTCAGTCCTCAACATGCAGATCCCTTTTTATATACCATGGCTTATGTTAAAAGCACAATGACAATGTATAAATACTCAATTTCCTTAATCCGTTGTTTCACCCCTCTCTCTCTCTCTCTCTCTCTCTCTCTCTCTCAAACATAATGTCCCTCTGTATCTCTCTGTCTCTGTCTCTCTCTGTGTCTCTCTCTCTTTAACATAATGATTGTATATATATATACAGTTTTAACAATTTCTTTTGTTGTGATTCTCAACAAAAGAAACTTTTTTCGTCTGTATACTGTTTTTTTTAATCGACAGTACTGAACGAACGAAAACATAAACAAAATATACAGAACATGAAAACCGATATGTTATTAATCAAGAATTTACCTTTGAAATAAGTAATATAGCATCATATATCCACATGATCGCCAGACTAGTGGTCAAATATCCAGCTATTGCATATGGGGAAAATTCTTAGTACATATAATATACATGAATTACATATGTTGACGCTATCTGTCTGGCGACTAATTTTGTTTTGTTTTGTTGATTATAACAAACTCTGTCTGACCAACGCGTGACCATAATATTTAAAGATGAAAAACTTATCAAATTTCACGGTAAATACAGACGTTTGTTCTAACATTAAACACACAGTAATAGTATGTATATAAACATGTAACTTCACGCGTTTTAGTTCTCTGTCAACATTTGCCTACTCTCTACGTGTCACGCATAAATGCCAAAACGTCAATTATAGGACTATCATTATGTACCGAAACTAAGACCTGTAAAGTGTTAGTGTGTACATGATAAATATCTTGAAATCAAGCCTTGTCAAATACTATCCTGTGTCCAGACTATTCTTGATCTTAAGTATGCAGGCACATACATCAAAGTTAGTTAGTTTATAAATGCATATTGGTTTTTTTCTGTGTGCGTCCAACGTTTTCCTTTTGTTTGTCCATGTCATGGACTTACCACTTTAGAATATCGTCCTGGTTTTTCGAATTTACTACTTTTTTAAAAGTATTCTTTTATTACTTTATGAAATGAGAATTAGTGTGACATAGTAGATTCATACACCATAATTTTTTAAAGTTTAAAACGATTTTGCCGTTTATTTTTTCTTTATTAGTGCTTTAGTATGATAAAATTGAGCGGCGCGGTGGTTCAGAGGTAGAGCGTTCGCTTCGTGCTGGTAGGCTAAGGCTCGATAACCAGGCGGGGGTTCGAATCTCGGCCACGTCAAAACTTAAGACGTTAAAAATAGGCAGTATTTTCACTCCCTGCTAAGCGCTCAGCATTACTGGGTAGGAGAAGGACTGGTTGGCTCGGTGTCAAGATAATGTGACCGAGTGTAGTATCATGGTAATGGGTTTTGCGGCGTGATATTTCCGTGAGACCACACCATAAAGTCGCCATATGCGCGCACTATCACAAGCAGACACCGTCTTGATATGAACTGTGTCATGTAACGAGCATGGAGGAAAATTCATATTTGCCAGCTACGGATTACGATCAGCAACGCCTATCTACGTAGATAAGCGTAGCGGATCGTAACCCTTCACAGCGAAAATTGGGAAAACCAGGCTGTTAAAACAATCTTTTCCGGTATAAAAGTGAAAATTGATGAAGCAAAAAAAAAAAAAAAAAAAAAGATTGCGTTTACGTTGTATGTACAAGTTCATTTTGGTATGGTATATTAGTTTTGTTAATCCGAAGTAAACCCATTCCAAATTAATGCTTCTGAAAAGGATTATTTTTCTCTCGTACTGATTTTTCTGAAACCTCTATCAAGCTGTCACATACCACTTAGATAATACCATGCCCCAGTGTTTCCTATGAAGACGAGGGTATCTTTTTATGTAAATCTAAACATATCTCAATA
>JAUMGZ010201700.1:0-12508 GCA_032359645.1 Pododesmus macrochisma | reverse complement strand
GTAAAACTGGCACGTCCGTAAATGACCTTAGCTGTTGATCGGACAATAAGCCCTTAATACAAACAAACAAACAAACGATTTATGGGAGATTTCAGTACAGTAACAGATTCTTTCCAGTGTTTAATTTTTTTTTTATAAATTCATTCATATTAGCTGAAATATTCTTGTCTTAAATGCCATTGTATCAAAAATTCTCTTAATTATGCACAAGTGTAAATCAATTTCATGTAATCTATGATAGGTGTGTGCATTGCATTGGGTACAGAAGTTTAGGAGACGTATGTCCAATTTTCAGCACTACACTCAGGATGTCAAAGTCATTAAAGGGGTATAACTCTCCTACATAAGGTTGAATCAAAAATTAATTTGTAGAGATTCTCATGGAGCTTGTGTAAGTTTAAGAACAAAATCCTTGGAAAAACGTTGATGAACACATACAAGCAAATTTTGAAACAGATGTACAAGGTGTTTCCAGTACATTTTATTTGAAAGGGGTATAAAATGAACATCACATTCTATTAAAAGTGTACAACTCTGATTTCAATGCAAATAAGTTTATAAGACAAGATACATCAGTTAGTAGACTCCATCATATCTTACCTCCCTTGGTTCCTCACTGTCCCCATCCCAAAGCTCTACATTAGAAATCTGTTCGATGTAACAAGCATTTGTACCGGTACCTGTAGATACAACAAGAATCATACATAACTTTGTATATTTATTAATTTTCACAGAAAATACATTTTCAATATTTCTCAAAATATTTCTCTAAATAAAAACTTACAGGGTTGTCTCCCTTTATGCATACCTACAAGCCAACTAACATAGTTATCTCCCTTCAATCATAAACTACATGAGATACTGATCAAAAAGATGTTACAAGAAGCAGATAATTCACAACACAGTATACTCAGACTATCCTTGACCTAAAATATGTCAGACATAATTATAAAATTGGCATGTATGGCTTTTAATGTTCCTATCAAAAGTGTGCCGACAACTCAATAACAACATCTGTTACAGAATCAATTACAATGACATTGTCTCATCTTTACAAACACACCTATACATACATATAATACACAAGTGTAAATATCAATACTGTGATGAAATGTGCATGTATATCAATACAAACCAATACAAATACAACGCTATAGAAAAAATCAGAAATGAGGTAACTACTGTTTGGATGTGGGTGTGGGTGTGGGCGAGTCAGCGGTGGTTGGGGGATCCACGCACATTTAAAAATACTTCATTAAAAACGATATAAAATTTTTAGGACATCACTTTGAGGTAACACATTGGTATTCTGTTTTGTTTGAATTATATTATAAACATTTTGCACTTTCTTTTAGTGCTAGAAAACAGAAGTCCAACTGAGACAGCGTGAAAGCCTTATAGATTTGAAAGACCTGCAATACCAATAATTCTCATTTGCTGTTATTGGTGTTCCTCATATCTACACTGCGACATGCTAAAACAAGGGCAAGTTAGATCTGGTTTTAATCAGATTGAAAAAATGGAAAACATTTATAATTTAATACAACTTGATTATGATAACCAAAATATGTTACTTACCTAAGATGAGCCCTACAGCACACTTGGTATCATCGTGAGCACAAGACATCAGTGCTCCGACAGTATCGTTGATTACGGCTATACATTCAACATTCATGTCCTACAAAAATCAAAGAATATCTTTATATCAATATCTTTCACATTACCTACTGTCTTGCACATAATTTCAAAGATGGAAACATCCTTAAAGGAATGAAATGAGAAAAAATATGTCTTAATTATTTTAGTAATGACAACCTTTTTCCATTACAATGTTTTAAAGGTGGGAATGACTGTGTATAGGTCATCAAAAGAGAAATATAATAGTTACTAAAAATCAGGTTTTATCTTAACTTGCGTTAGATAATTGTTAGATTTTACGAAGAATAAAGTTTAATTGTCTTTGACCTTCCTTTATCACTGATTTTATTTGTAACTTACCCCCCTCCTTTCAATGGCCTCATGAAGGAGGCGTACAATATCCTCCCCCTCCACGCCTTCACACTTAAATCCTTTCGTCCACTGGGTAAGAATGGCTTTGTTCAAGCCTTTTTGTGCACATGGGAAAGAAAACGTGAAGCCCAATGGTATATCTTTGTTCAATAAATCGTGGTCCTTCATAAACTTGAAGATGCATTCAGCTATGTGGTCAAACAACTGAAAATAAAGGCACACATGAACATGAATATTCATTGGAAATCTATTCAAGAGTCTCCAAGATTGAATAAGTTATACTTTATTATTAATTAACATTTTCTAATATGTCTCTTCAATATATTTTAAGTAAAACAATTGCAGATTATACAATAATAACTCTTGCTGTTTATTCAAACTGTCATAAAATATATCATTTTTAATTATCCAAATAGAATTTTACAAAATTTGCTTTGTTTTTCATTAAAAATTACAAGCTTATATTCAATGTGTACCAAGAATAGAATATAGTGCTATAAAGAACATCATTCCTTAAGTATTTGTTTTTGTCTACCACTCTTTTTCCTTATTGGTTGAGGCAACATGTGAAAGTCTATAGTTCCTACTTGTCCATATTGATTACTCGTTGGGTTGATTGTGGGACACTAAGAATCCACCTTGACATGTACTGTTTTAGCTCTGGTTGATCTAACCTTGAATAAAACCTTGGCCAATGCTGACTTAAACATCGTACTGTCAGTTTTTACTGTATTATTCACTTGGTAAAAATTTAGCAGCTTTTGAATTTTTAACAAATTTGTGGTATCAATTATATGCAGATTTTGTTGGCTGAACGGCTTTTATGTGGATACTTGCACAACAGCAAAAACAGTGAAAAATTATAACCATGATAACATAATGAAACTAACAGAGTAATTATGTGTGTGTGTGTGCGTGTGTGTATGTGCGTGTGTGTATGTGCGTGTGTGTGTGTGTTACCATGGTAAAATTATTTACCTGCTCTCCACTTCCCAGCATGATCTGTTGTGGAATCAAGTAAATCTTACTCTCCATCTTAACTTCCTGTCCATCAAGGTTGATAAGTAGGACACGGAAATTGGTACCGCCCAAATCTAATGCAAGGTAAGATCCTTGTTCTGTCAATAGGAATAAATACAAATTTAACTAATGAAGAATTAAAATTCATTTTATTTTACTACTATCACTGAAAAATTAGAAAAGGAAAAAAAAGTTGGCATATTTACCGTAACTGTACAAACCGAAAAAATTAAAATTTGTTTTGATCATATCCAAATTGTCTAACTCATAATTTATTTTAATATCATCAAAAACAGAAAATTAGAAATGAATTTAACGAAAAATATTATCAAGTTTATAAAGGAATACACAAAGAACACTAATTACAAATATAATAAATGTGATTATAAATGACAACAGATATTCTTTTTCTTTCTTTTATTTAGTTTAATTCATCTCTTCAATGATATAAAGACCATACTTTTTTGGTGGCAATCACTTATCAGACAGTTTTATTCTATTTTTAAATGACTTACCACTCCCATCAGGAACTGCTCTAACATATGTTGGGTACATTTTTACAGAGGCTGTATCGTGTGTGTCTTTTCCCAGGCCTTTGTTGAAGCTCTCCAGCATGATTCCCGTGATTTTCTCATAATCTTCTTTTGTGAGGATGAATGGTCGTACAACATTTTCGATCTGTAAATACAAGAAGCGAGATAAGATTTACAATAACTGCTAAACTATTTATTCTCCTTAAGAACTTTTTTATACCTGTGTAAAATCACATCTGTTGAACGATATTTTCATTTTTCTGTGTAAAATCACATCTATTGAATGATATTTTCATTTTTTCCGTGTAATATCACAGCTGTTGAACGGTATTTTCATTTTTCCTGTGTAAAATCACATCTGTTAAAAGATATTTTCGCTACCAAGAATTTACAAAGTTTACTTTGATGCAATGGTCGTCAATGACAACATCAACTCATGCTATTTTGGAATAAATATTAATTGCCAACGTAATAGCCTGTTACATAACATCCCGTAATAAATCCTTTAATCTTCAGAGATAAAGGCCTGCTGCAAAGAATTCTAAACAAATCAATGTTTCTTACACATCATAAAATGTAACAGAAGACTGTTTCTATAAAATCCAGCAAAACATTTATTGATTGCGTACGAAATAGTTCCTAAAAAACGCAAATATGCTGTAAATGTAATTTTATTTGGATAAGCATCTATTTACAACATAAAACTACAAATAACTTTTGTCAGTTATTGCCAATTGCTAGCACCCAATGCTATAAAAACAATGTATTACATCATGTTCAACATCTCCTTAACAGCCACAGACATCCATCGCAAGATTGTTGTTGTTTTTATTTACTTAAATCTGTATACCTCGAGTCCTTCTTAATTGTCTTGTATATGACCTAGCTCCAATATACTACATTGTCATTAAATACCATGGCAACCAAACATCTAAGTGACGCTGACTGTTTCAAAATCATCTGATGTAACTGATGCGCCACTGAAGACTTGCACATGTATTTTATTATAACACAATAATACAGTTAACGTCTAGCACATTACCAGACGTCTAACACATATACATCTGGGATGGTATATCATTAGGTCACTTTTATCTATATATAGATCATATTCTTCCTATAATTATACCAACTAATTGTCAAGACTAGGATAAACAGCACTCTTATATGGACCTTGAACATTCACAAATAGTCCATAATTGCCAACTCTCCCTATTTAGGAGGGAGTCTCCCTATTTTTCACACACAATTTTCCCTTTTGACATCAGTATAATTCCTAAACCTTGCTTATTAACTTGCTTCAGCTTGGTGTATTGCAAAGAACTGCTTAAATGAGGCAGTTTGCACTACTATTTTGTCGTATAGGGCATTGTATATAGGTATTAAAGACATTTTAAGATTTTGAAAATTTCAAAAAGTTGGCAAGTATGTGTCTATGCAAAGCAAATCACAAGCAAGGTCTCTGCAATAACAACCTATAAATCCAAAGTCAAAATAGTGCATGAATATCATGCAGAAACTGAAATTTGATTTATAGTAATTAAGACCTGAACCTTTAACTCAGTGATCCCAAATGCAATCCCAAGCAAGGTCTTTTAAAGAACAACCTACAGCAAGTTTGATGATTCCAAGTCAAACAACACATGGGATATTGAGGAGAAACCAAAATTGTTTTTATGGTAATAGTTAGCTCAATCTTTGATCAAGTAACAGAGTAATGTACCTTTTTACTTGGCTCTATGTTGTCAGTAGGGACCTGTGTCAATGACAAAGTAAAGGACTGCACAGCAGGCTCCCCTCTCTTCTGCATTGTAATCATGGCACATAGTTTGGCAAGTGGAAGACTAGCCTGAAAAAAAAATAATGAAAGCTTATACAATGACTTTTAATTTACACAAGTTTGTTAATGTAAGTATGTTACACAAGTGTACATATTGAAAGTGTATTGTGCTTTTGCCATTACTAACTGAGGGTTACCTAATTATGTTCACATAAAACACACCAACATATTATAACAATCTGTCTTTAATTTCTTTAAAGAAAATCTTTTGACATAACATTTAACTTATATCTAATGTTAATGTCACTGAACCATACAATAACTTTGTCGGCATTAGCATATACAACATGTGTAAATCCTATCATATGGTTTGAGCTCGAAAATTTTTGTATTTCAATATCCTGGTCAGGATGATAAATAGCCTATATAGTATTCACTATTGTGTATCATAATCTGTAGAGATAACACTTCAATTGTCATCCAAAATGTCAAGCAGAGAGGTATATTCAAATTCAATACATGAAACAAAAAGAACAATTTTTTTTAAAATAAATCACAAATGCTTAGATACGTGAACTGACCTTGGCAATACACTGATCCCTAATATTAGGGTGATAATATCTGCACCAAACCTCAAATGGAACACCACCACTTCCACCACCTGCTCCTGCACATGCTGTCAATAGTTATATATACAAGTTTGAGACAAGTGTATACAACTATATCCATATGACAGATTATATTTTTTAGGAAGCCACTGATCATATCTCTGAATCTCTAACCTACACCAAACTTTGTCAAAATATGCAAAACTATTTATAAAAAATTTGTTAAACATACGCATGCCCACCTAAAAAAAGGTTTATGAAAGACAATTAAGTAAAACAATGTAGATAGATATTTGGTACTCCATCTTACATGAAGTTTCCTGTTCTTGAGACTTATAATTCCTTCGAAATGGAGTTAAGCACACAATGTAACTGAGGTAATTATACAAAATAGGTCCCTTGAAATCATAGTGAACTACATTTGAAATTTCAATAGCAATTGCACGTCTTCCAAGTCAAAGTCACAAAATGAGTACCTCGTTAATGAACTGTCAATATTAATAAGAAAAAAAACCGAAAAATTCAAGTTGTCCCCAATTGGCGAAACTGAAAGTAGTCCCTATCACAGAGAGTGCGGGAGAAATACACAGATTGTGATTATAGTGCTTGCAAAAAGATATCAGATTTGCTGAATGGTTATAAGAACAAGCGTCAGGCATTCCACTTACTGTCACATTTAGGTAGATTTGCCCGCAATAATCCATGTTTTCAGTCTTTTACCCTTCTGCCTATAATGTCTCATGCTCATGGTCTGAACTAACCCAATAGTGACAATGTTTAGTCTGTGATGTATTACGTACTAAAGGTTATTATATTACACTTTACCTGTTAGTAGTTCTCGTTGTACAGGAACACTTTGAGACAGCACAAGTCTGTGACGAGTGACATCATTAAATGTAGGATCAGGAATGCATAGAGTAGTAGCAGATCGAAAAGACTTCATACTGGGAACACCTGTTGTTAAAGTAGAAAATCTTATCTTCAGTAAAATTCATTTCTTTTGAATTTCTACCATGTTAAATTATAATTCAACTGGTATTAATGTACATATTATAAATGTTTCTTGAAGAACAATTATATTATCTAAATTCTCAACTGACTTTATTACATGTACAAGAGTTTTGTAGTTTTAAAACCTAGTATTGACAAGATGATAACAGAAAAAGTATTGGTTCTTATTGTCAATACCAATTCAACAGCACTTTAATTTCACTTAGCAAATGTCTATACAAAGCACAATCTCTTTTTAACCCAAAGTTCACGCCTTGAACTAACCTGATTATCAACATCTCAAGGGTGAAAAACATATCAAAGCATTTTGTCAAAACTTCTCCATTTGACCCCTTAATTGCACTTCCTAGCAGCCAAACACTTTTGTTATGTTGAACCTTTAACTCAAAATATGTATAAACCTATTTTTGAACCATGACTTAAACAAATTTGGATCTCAATGCCCCAGGTTAATACAGATGCAAGTAGTGCTTTCAAGAACTTCTGGTTTTTTAGCAAATTTTTTTGTAAAACATTTTGTAAAATATTCTAAATGTTGTCCCCTTGTTACCAAGTTTGGTTGAAAATGGTTTTAAAAGTGGTTTTTGAAAAGTAGATGACAATGATGACTGAAGAATTACTATAGGAAAAGTTTCCTCTAACCTTTGGTGCAATACAATCAAGCATGATTTATATTTGTATTCTTTGTACATACCTGCATGTTTAACAGCAGTTGGTTGTTCTGTATTGGCCTGCACTGGAAAATGATACTGGATAAAACAATCCGCTTCACCCCAGATCATGTTCTCAAACAAAGTTAAACCTCGTATCCCCTCTATAACCATCTCAAACACATGTTCAACTGTATCAACAAAACAGAAAAGTATACGATATGTACTGAAATAATCAAATATAAATGTTTGAATAAATATATTGTCAAAATCATCCAAATAAGCAAGATGTGATAAAAATTACTGATGCTGATACTTTACTGCTGAAACATTACTGATCTGATGTTTAACTACTAAACGCTTATTGACCTAAAAGAAAACATAATCCAGGGGATTTTAATTGGTGCTAATTCTGATAAAAAACATACAACTTTATGCACATATAAATAGTGAGTCACTTTACCTGAACATTCTGTTCCAATCTGATTACTTGTGTTTTGTGTTTGTTTCACCATGTCATTTCTGAAAAATGTAAAATGCATCTGTCAATCTGATGCTTGGAACACAAATATAATTTTTTTTATCATGCCTTTACTATATTGTAACAGAGTTAAAGAGCTTTCTTATTTATACTCAAAGACACAATAGCATACATTAGTCATTGAAAACTAACATACATTAGACATTGAATCTAATTAAATAATGTTGGTCAACAGTATACAAAATGTTTCTACCCCAGAGCAATGGAGGGAGAAGACTTCATTAGAGAACATTAAAAGATAACCTTTTTGAGTAGCTAAAACAAACCTATAAAACTATTAAAACGACTTAGCAAATACAGAGATATTTAAAAACAAAAACAAAAACAAACAAAAAACAACAACAACAACAAACTTTCTCCCCTGAGCATAAAGAAATAATAATGGATTGTTTCCAAAATCCATACAACTTACACTTAAAAGTTATATATTTTTACAGGAAACCCATTTAATTTTTTCTGGTTTTAAACTTTCAAAATAATTTAGAGATGAATTAGTATTGAAACAGGTCTGTATGTGAGAATGGTGATAGAGACATTACCTTTCAAAATAATGTTGAGGTCTTTCTGGCTGATTAGGTATCTCCAACTTTAATCTTTGAAGTGCAGTTACCTGGAATTAAAAGTATGTATAACAATTTCTTTTTTTCACTATTTAACAGCATGAATTAAAAATGTACAGAAGCACAAAAAAGGTCTGAAACAGATTACAATTTAACTAAATTCTGTTGTCACTAATGCATGAAAATTGTTTATACCGGTAGTAACAATAACTGTTCCAGAAAAGATTTAATACAGAGATTTTCAAGATAACTTAAAACAGTGACCATATTGTTTTTTCCTAGTATCACCAGAATATTGTTTAATATATTTTTATGCAACATTTAACATACACTTTTCCTCTTGGTATCAACAAATATGTCCTTCTCAATGCAATTTTACCTGTTCAGTTGAGCCCATAGCTAGCAGCACCTTAAGTTGTCCAAACTGTGAACCACTCAGTGGATTTATGATTGGCAAATAGTTGTCTACAGATATCACTGGGTACTGAAAAATATTATCATATAAAGTAGATATGTGCTACAGTATATCACTTTATACTAGATAATATTATACTTTTTAGATACATGTACTGAATAAAACTATCATATTAGTTAGATATGTACACAGACATCTTTATATACTGAATTATAACATATTATTTAGTGTACTGCATCGACAACTACATTTTGTATAAAAACACCATTTTTGATATGTTCTACATATATTACTATATACTGAATATAAACATCATATTATTTAGAAATGTACTACAGGTATCACTAGGTACTGTTTTATAAGAAATCATATAAGTTTGTGGGAGTGCTAAAGCCCCAGTCACACTGTGCCAGTATATAGCTACAGTGGTGCAAACCTGAGGCAGCCCTGAGTATCCGTAGTTAATCTGTATTGAAGCCGGGGTGATCTGTGTTGATCCTTGGTGAAACATGGCTCGCTGCAGTAGTTTTAAAATGTTGTAAACCTCTGGGATCAACCGTAGCCCCCTAGCAACACCATGGACTACTGTTTTGGTGCCAAAATTGGAGAGAATGCAACAGTTTGCCCCGGAAAGTGTGATTGGGGCTTTAGAAAAGTTGACAATGAAGTCAACACTTTTAAAGAAGTTTTAAGTGATCCTTATGATATACTATATCCAAACTACACAACAAAATACTTGTTAACTGTATAATTAAATTCTTTCTAAAGTTAAACAGGCCTATCAAAGTCAAATCATCCAATATTTTTAAATATAGTTTAAAATAATTCAAATTACCTGCGACTTTAAAAGGGCATTTGAAATTTTCTTGTCACGAAATGACATATAAAATTGATGAAGACTCAATTTAACAATTCCCACCAACTGAAAAAGAAAAAATTCAAATATAAGTACAATACAAAGGAATCTCAAATATCATTTGAAGAAAAAATAAACAATCTTGGCAAAAGACTTTCTTCTTTCACTTTTAAAAATGTCAAAGTGTGACACAGAAATTCAATTGAATGGAAACAGAATTACCTGCAGAAATATGACATCAACTTTTAATACACTTATACAATCAATTTATTTCTTCCCTTTTAAAATACAATTCTAGCAATATATTTGCAATACAAGTAGTTCAGTAGACCAGTGCCCACATGGAATACCTAACTATATTTTTTGATAATGAATTCATTATTGACGTATAGGTAGTAATTCTAAGATTTCAGATTTAAATGTAGTTGTCCGAAGTAAAATACAATTCACTAGTATGACATTTATACCTGCCTTTTGAACCTACCTTATCATTTTCTGCTGATGTTTTCTTGTCCCACACTTCAACAATCATGAAGTTATTTCGCAGTCGTTCCAAAAGTGAGGGAGACATAAGCACTGGAGCAATCTTGAAATAAGAAATACATTTTAATTTTTAATCTGTAAAATTGTAATGATATTACTTTCTTAAAAGTGTTATAGATATAAGAAGTAGGTTAAGTCAGTTCCCACTCATTTTTCATTTCTATTTTTACTTAATAAATACTCTCACTGTTTGGAACATCCCTTAGTATTATAATTATCACTATCGATATTCACTTTTCTCATGGTATTTAAGACAACCTCTTCAAGGAGAAGGAAGTTCTATAACTAAATGCATTTAAAGCAAAATACCTGCACAAAGTTAAACTGTGGTTGAAAAGTACCCCAGCACACATTGGAATGTACAGCATCATTGCACCAAAACATGCGACACACCAGATATGCATTTCTTGTGTTCATGTCTCTTACATCTTTAAAAAGAAAAATATTATGTTCATAATAAAATTGAAATATGCAAGTAACTTTTTACCAATAACGGTAAACATGCAAACGTACAGATAACCATTTAAAAATGTAAATTAAAGTTGACATTTTACAAGGTGCGTCATCCCAATATTTACAGTTCCGAAGTGGTTTGCCTTTAATAAGCAATCATCAAATATAGATGAACAAAATTTAGAAAAGAAATATAAATAACAATAACGTATCTATCAAAATCTAATTTATTCTTTGAACCGAGATCAAGTTTAATACAAACTGACTTTTAATTCTCAGATACCCACATCATTTTGAGTGATGATGTCACAATACAAGATAACATACAACCGTAATTGTAAGTTATGTTTTATCTTACTTAATACATTATAAACTAAATCTTGAGTGACAATATTCTAGAATAATGCTATCTTTTATAGATTACTTACTGGAGTCAGAAGGGGGAGGTAGTATTCCGTGTCGTTTAACTGACATTAGAGAGGGCACTCCCTGTATGCTGATGTTTTGCCCTTCTGGAATCAGTAGAACTGTGTGAAGTGTCATAGCCTGAGAAAGAAATCAAAAGCAAATATATCAATGTTCACTTAATAGATACAAAAATGTATTTTTGTTCAGCAAAGTAATAACTTCATTGTTTAAATACTTTTTTTTACAGATATATATATATTGTTTAATGTCAAATTTTAGATAAATAAATGTTTAAAAGTCACACATCTATTAAAATGTTGCTGTACCATGTTGGAAGATGGTCTCAAATATTGTTGTGATAGGTTTTAATGTTTTGTATGTTTTCAATTTCCTTTTTAGATTTTGAGTCTATAGGATACAGCAGGCATTTTTTTTTTTATATAGTAATACAATCATGTATATGTTGTTGTGAATATTTCTTAGAGTTAACACTGACCTCTGAGTTTGACTGTTCATGATATGAAGGTTGTTGGGGATGGTATACATGTTGTTGTTGTTTGACAGATGAAGACACCTCCATGTGACTCTGTGATTCTCCTTGACTGAACAAGCCATGTGACATATCCCTGCCTTGTGAATCTGTAAAAGTTGGAGCATTATTAAACATGCACAGATAAAACATACACACTTGACCAAGAAACCCATAGATCTTTAATGTTTATTCAGCTGGATCATAAAATTAATTCATTTTATAATAAAGTTGTACAACATAAAAAAAATATTTTCATATTAAGAATTAAACATGTTTTGGATTGGAAAAGTGTCATCCTAGAATAATTGTCAGTCTAGCCATGTAAAGTCAAGGCCTAATCAAGGGGAATTTCCACTGACTCAACTTTGAGTAGTAGAATATTTAACACTGGTTAATTGTAAAGCACATGAAGACATACCTGTACTGGGAAGACCATTGATATGCTGTGGCGCCTGGGGTTGTGTATTAACCAGATCTTGAGGTAGCACTAAACTTGGTACAACAGGTGCTGGAGGTTGAGGCACTATTGGAACTATCTTTGCTTTTCCAGTCATCTCGGCAAGTTTGGCTCTAGCTAAGCAGGAAGAA
>JAUMGZ010201689.1:0-12508 GCA_032359645.1 Pododesmus macrochisma | reverse complement strand
GATCCCCGTCCAGGGCGTGCTAGTGTGAGAAAGTTGCCAGTGACTTGCCGTAGGTCGGTGGTTTACTCCGGGTACTCGGGTTTCCTCTACCAGTAAATCTGGCACGTCCGTAAATGACCTTAGCTGTTGATCGGACAATAAGCCCTGATACAAACAAACAAACAAACAAACAAACAAACAAACAAACTTAAGAAAACTTATTGTACCATTGAGTTTTTTTTGGTTACATACATGTACATGACCTAGCTTGGTCAATAAAAGATAAACAGAACATGTGACAGCTAGTCCAGTGTCATTGTGATTGCCTTAAATTGTACAATGTCTGTATCAATTATCAAGTTCTTAATTTGGTTATAACCACTGTAAAAGAAAATTCACTAGGTCACTTTTCATGGGGATCTTAGGGTAAAAAATGTTCTATTGCTTTTGTTTGTTTGTTTGTTTATTGGGGTTGAGCATCCCTTTAACTCATGTTAGATCATGTCAAGTTGTGACTACTTTTCAAGAAAACTTGCTTGTGTTCACTAAGCTCTGTAACTGAAATCATCTCATGGTAAATATTATATGTCCTTCGATATCAATGACATATATAAAATAAATCATTGAAATACTATGTGCATTGTGACAAATCAATTTGAGATAAAAACTTAAAAAATACATTTAAAAGCAGTGGGCTAAAAGCATAACATCTTTGTTTTGCACTAAACGTCCTCCAATATGTCCTAAGGGAACATTAAGATGGTCTGTCTCTACTGTCTAGAACCCATTATAAGCACAAACAAGAATGATATATATGACTGATGCAAATATTGTTTGTAGTTGTTTGTTTTTCTGAGAAAGTGTTTGTTGTTTTGTGAAAGCTGATCAACAAATAAAATTTCCCTGCTCTTTAGTTTCTTAATGTGTCACTGCAGACGTCATTTATGAACGTCAGATTTGTGAATGCAAGTTCAGGCAATATGTTTGTACAATGTTCTTTTATATTATGCAGTCTTATGCAGGCAGTTTGACATTTTGTAAACTTATTGGGGCATTATTTTGTTGTATGTATATTGTAAATGGCAATCAATTTGTTTCATAGCTAAAATGTCTGCCATTATACCAGAGAATTTAAAATGAGAAGAAATATGTAATTTCACTGAAGTATATGGACATGCAAATATCCAATGCTTTTAACTCAATACTTGTAAAATGACTTTATGATAAATGTAAGGTTGCTGTGATTTTATTCATTAAAATATTGTTGAATGATTGCTACATGTGGTCTTATTACAAACAATAGTCTGCAATGTGATATAATAGTCATGGAAACTGGATTTGGTGACAAACTTCGGCTCTTAGATTGCTTATTGATTTGAGTAAGGAGGGAATTGTCTCAAATAAGATCAACTCTAGCAGACGATCAAGAGCTGAGTGATCGTGATGCGAGTAGCCATTTTGTAATTCAATTGTTAATAGTAGATAGACGGGGAGGAAATTTCTCCATAGTGTGTTGGGAAAGCTAAGTTCTGTCGTAATTGTTGTGAAGTTACGTAGAGAAAATTAGCATTGTTTTGTTGTAAATCATTGTTTAAACAATATTGTAAATGCCAGCGTATCGGTCTCATCATGGCTGACTGTAAGTGAATGGTTGACACTGATTCTCTATAAATCACTGTTCCGTGTTCCCAAGATGAGGCGGGAGATAAATTATTCTAAAAAGCCAGTTTACCATTGTTCGTCCATTTATTCAGTGTTTCTTATCTTTAGAATACATCAGTATGTAATAATATTGCCAGCGCTCGACTGCATCATGCATAATTTTCATATTGCTCCGACGGTCAGCTTTGTAGAAATGTGAATGATGACACCATTCAATGCATTGCATTTCTTGCTTTTAGCATAAAACCACGACTCGGACCATGCGGTATTGGCTTGTCACATACTGAGATTGATCAGTGTATTAATGCGATATTTATTGTTGTCCATTTTCCTGGTAATGGCAACAGAATCAGTGCTGGTATATAATCTTTATTGTGCTTCATATGTTTTACATATAAACAGATCAAGCTTTAATCCTGTTATTATTGGAACTATAAATTAGTTAGAGCACCGATCTTGACAACGCCAAACGCTCGTGCTGCGTCGTCGTTAGCCAGCTCTTATAGAATTTGCTAGTATTAAGAAAGAATATGCATTCTTATTACTGTAAAAATACTGTGAGTACAGTTGATTCACTGTCATAATATTGCTGTTGGATGCCTCACAAATGTGATGAAAAGTACATGAAATTTGCATTTCTTTACAATTACAATATGTATGTCATCCATGGGCTTTTTTCTCCCTTGTTGATGCTGTATTGATATCGACTATGATGACATATCAAACATGGGATTCCCTCGCTGAAAGTTTACAATGCTTTGCCTAATAACAAAGGCCAATACAAAGGAAGTAGCATTCGAAAGTGAAATAAAAAGAATTTGATGCTCTGCAATATTAAGTAAAGTCCTCTTTTTCAATAATTTCTATTTATTAAAACCAAGAAAAAGAGAAGAAAAAACACAATTAATACAATAAATTGATTAATAATAAGATCATTTCTGTTCTTTAAAATGAATATATACATAGGCAATTTTGATAATTGCAATTTTTACATGCACTGTTTAATTTCATTAAAAAAATATCTTTTAGCTGACTTGAATTACATGATACAGGTACATATCCATATAATATATATTTACTTTGAATCATTGAAATAATTTTGCAAAGGATTTTGGATTTATGACTTTTTTGATAAATATTTACAAGCTGTTTTTAACTCTTTCATATTTTAGTAACTTGCTTTGAGTGATGTTGAATAAACACTTCTTTAATTCCCTTATAAGTGTCTATGACTTCTATCTGCAAAACTCCTACAATTTCCCTTGTACAATGGAAATGCTTCCATAATGGTAACTTGACCAGTTAACCGTGAAAGCTGGCCACTAATGCCTGCGAACAATAATCTAATTGCTGATAGTTTTCCACATCGCTAGTGTCTAACTTAGCGGAGTCAGATCTGTTGTCCTGTGTGGCTATAGATATACATGGCGTACACTTCTCTGTATCTCTCCAGCAACACTCTCAAAGCACCAGTGAAAGCGTTGCAAATCTCATGACAGCGTGAGCATTGTGAGTGGATTTTCTTGTTTTGTTACTCAATGTTGCCACAATGGCTTGCAGATCATGTCCGCATTTCAAGTTTGATATAGAATAGCAGCATTTGTGTTGAAAGAACAATTAGATGTAGTCATTAGACGTTTTATACAGGCAGCTTGTCCTAACAAGCATTCATAAATCTGCAGTGAAAATTTACATTGTGAAATAGAGCTCACTGCGGCGCAATTGTTCTAAGGACTATGCAAATATTTAATATGTGTCATGGTCTCTTTGATATGGCAACTGCATGGTTTAACAGATTTCTGTAGTATTAGAAAAGTTGGTTATAAGTATCATATAACAAATAATGACAATATTTGTTTTCAGTATAGTCAAACAGTAAGAATTGGCCCTAAGTATTCATTCAGAAGTATTTGTTTGAATGCAGAGATGATCGAAGTGAGCTATAATGAAAAAAACCTTGGTTTGGTCATAAACTTCACACATGAAAATCTTTTATAGACAGAACTAGGTTCAAATACAATTAAGTGTTATAAAATAATAAAATAAATCTTCTAGTTTTCTTTTGCTTAAACTAATTTGATTTTGTACAAAAGTAATGGGATTTAACAACCCTTCCCTCTGTATTATTATTATTGGGTATGGTTTTTGGACATCATAACCATCAGGAATTTTTTGTCACCGTTTCCCCCTTTGGCTCTGTAGCTTTGATTTGCTGAAGTTTTAATTGTCTATTCAAAATTAATTCTTCTCTTGCTTCCATTAATGACAGCAGCTTCGAGCAAGATCTAGGGTTCGGGACGGGTAGTTTCACACAGAGTTTTGGCGCCTTCCTCTGATAAATATCATATTTATCAGAGGCATGATTTAGATAACATTTTTGTATTACATGTCATCTACAAGTTTGAATTTTTGAATACAATTTTAAGAGTAGCAGTACCATAATGGAAAAAATAAAGTGAAGGACAAGAAGGAGTTTTGAAATATCAATAATCAACTCACATTTGTAACGACAAAATCAACCTCTAGCTCACTCATCTAAAACAATACTTTAATTTCAACTTTCCACATCTACATTAAAATGAAAAGTACAAATATTGTTGCCGTTAAGTTTTACGACAACTTTCTCCAAGGACATTAACAACTTGTAGCAAGGACTACCAATTATCAGCTCAAATTCATGGTTCTTTCCTTGCTATCAACAAGCACTGTTTTACAGATGAATTTACTGGCAATAGGATTTCCCTGTGTTAATTAATTGTGTTAGCTCTTGCTATTGATTCTTGCTGATTATGATCACCATTTACGTTATTGTGATTAAAGCTTCGAGAAAAACTAATTTGCTTGGTATATACGTACAGGCCAATTGTACATACACACTAATTTGGTCAGTGTTAGAATTGTTTTTTGGTTTTCATCTATAGAAAAAAGAAACAAATATGCTAGCTGTATGCATAAATAGGAATAGAACTGTACAAACTGTAAATTAAGCTTTTAGTTTGTTCTTTTTTATGGATTTTGAAAATCGATTTTTCTGTAGTCAGGCATGCAATCAGTCATTGAATCAAAAATCAAAAAATTATGCTTGCCGACATTATTTTGACGAGGGTATATATATATATTGTTGCTGCTTGCTTTAAATTCATCCATCTGAAAAAATGGTTTCCAGAAGATATCTTGAGTTTCATTATGCATCATTCATTGTTTGCTAAAATTACAATGACAAAAGCTCATTTCCAACTTGATTACTACATCCTTTACCCTTCCACAGTTGTGTCCCCTGAAAATGTTGAAAATGAATGATTTCTGTGGAGAAAGTTTGGTTGTGGATGTTCAACTTAAATCATTTGTCTTTTGTATGCTTACTTAAATTATGACAAAATACAAGCAAGTTCATTTTGAACTTCACATCTTATGATCAACCTTACAGAGTTATGCCCCTTTGAATAATATGATCATTACCAAAATAAATGGATTCCATGTGATATCTTAAGTTGCATTTGACAAACACCATTCTTCTATGATTACTTATTATGGTAAAATACAATCCCAGTTTGATTTTGACCTCTTTATCCTTTACTGCTAAGAGTTATTCCCCTTGGAGATGTTGTAGTGCCCTTGTTTTTTTTTAGCTCTGATGTATATGATAAAGTTGTTGGTAAATCTTTCTGTTTTGTTGAATTCAATTCTTGTTTTTTTTATCTAAAGTTTTTTTTTTAAAATGTGTTGGTGCATCAGATATTCATAATTTTTACACAAAGTAGCTGTCATTAGCTAGCTGATATATGTTAGTGCTCTCAAGTTTTATAGAGATAAAATGTAATGCTTTTTGTCTCTATAATGTGAAAATCAAAATTAATGTTTCATATGAAGCAAAAAGCATTAATGTTTTTGTTCTACTGCTGTATATGATATCTACATGTAACACAAATCTAAGACCTGATCGAAAGCTGTAATAAGTATGAACAGCCTTCATAGTAAATGAAACATCTGTTACCTAATGATGACAAACAGTTGCTTTACCTGTTCTAGGCTTTAGGAGCCTTCATTATAGTTAAATGAGCGAGTACAAAACCTTTCGACGTTAAAAACTTTCATTTTAAAAACATAATTATACTGCAGCGCGAAAATAAGTGCAGACATGCATCATGCTTTTAACGATTTACAACTCCTGTTGTACTCGATCAATTATGGTTGTTCCAATAAATATGACAGTTTATTCAATATGCTTGTATGGCAATTTGTGCTTTTTATCTGAAAGCCTGTCGTAAAACGTGAAGTTTAGAAATAAAAAAAGAGTTTTGAAGTAGATTTGTAGGTGTGGAGATTTTCCTGTGAGTTTAATGTGCCTTTGACATGAAATTAATGATATATGTCTGAACATTACACAAATAACGGCTAATTTATTAGATTTTCTTCTGTTATGAATAAAAAAACCTGTAAAATCTCTGGAAAAATGTCATACATGCTGAGAAACTCGCAGGATATTTTACATCTTCAGTTTTGATGATTGCCATGGCAACCAGAGCTGTAGTCTTTTATTATCTGTAGTTTCAGCATAGTTGAACATAAGACGGACAGTTAAACAATCATCCTTTTTTGATTGCTGTGTCAAAACGTATTTCTTCAGAGATTTTCTGATTTTGTGATTGTGGCAGTTGCCATGGTTAACGACTGGAGTAAAATGGTAACTTGAGTCATCATGATTGATTCATAAACAATAATTCAAATTATGTAAGTGTCGGGGGCTTATTCCTTTCCAAGACAGGCCAAAAGTAATTTTTTGATTTTTCTAGATTGTCCTAACAGAAAAGTTTTTGTCAGCAACTTTATTGAATTTTCCTCTATATTGATTCAAACTGAGATCATCTTTTTGACCATTGATACAGTATCTATAGTTTACTTATAGTGATGTCATTGTCTATCTTGAACGAGTCAAAAATAATCTGCTTTGTTGCTGTTGCTAAAATAATATTGGCGACCATCATTGTCTGTTCAAATGTCTGCAGAAACAGATATAGATGAATTATGTCAATCAGTTTGTGTTGATGGTCTCAAGTTAAACTTTGGGAGGTCAGTTTAAATGTATCTGCATGTAAAATCTGAAAAAGTGCAATTTTGTATGGCTTTCATTTGTTAAGTCAAGGACTTAATTTAAACGACATCACACTAAAACTGGTTAATTTTTGTCAGAATAAGTTTGTTTGTTTGTATTAAGGGCTTATTGTCCAATCAACAGCTAAGGTCATTTATGGACATGCCAGTTTTACTGGTGGAGGAAACCAGAGTACCCGGAGTAAAACACCGACCTATGGCAAGTCACTGGCAACTTTCTTACACTAGGCTGCCCCGGATGCGAATCAAACTTAGGAGGTGAAAGGCTCTTAAGATTACAAGTCGGCGACTTTAACCACTAGGCCACCGTGGCCCCTCATGTAATAGCACATTTATCTATGACACCCTCTTTAATAATCTGTTATCATTACTTTTGTGATCAGCAGGAAATTGTACACTTATGAGACATACTACCATACTATTCTTTCCATAATTTAGTGAATTTGAATTGTCACCGCTTCAGTGTTCAACTTAATTCAGGACAAACTGTTGTTTTGCTAGGTCATTTTAAGGACTTCACACAAAACAGCTTTTTCCTAAATGTTTTCTTGACAAATGCTATCAACGCTATTCATTTAGACATTAGATGAGGCAAATTTTCAAGCATAAATAGCATCGCAATGCATGAGTTTACTGATATAATAACCACATAAGAATGACTTTCTCCTGATGATTTCCATGATTGATGCTATGTTCAATTTTAGAAAGCTTCTTTGCCTCAATGCCACTAAACAACTGGTAAACAATGATTTTTTTTCTTCTAAATGAAACACACTGTAGTAAAATTTCTACTACTGATGTCAATCTTTAGTTTTACTTTGGAGATACCAGAAAGTGATCAGTATAAAGTCACAAGACTCTGGCAGTAAGAGTCAAACTTGCAAAATATTGTGAATGCAAATTTAGTACACAAAATTTGCAAGTTATATTGTCAGACATTGTAAACGGTATTAAAGCTAATCAAAAGAAAACAATCAAAACTTAATTTTGAGCTAAATGTATTAGAAGAATATTGTAACACACACTAGATAACTTTGTATGAGATTTGCTTTGTAAACATGACACAGTATTTAAACAAATATTAATCAGCATTGCTAAACAATATATAAATAGTACAACAGAAATTACGTGTGTCAAAATACATTCAGTATAATATGACAATGAGAAATCTGCTGAACTAGTCTTCCTTCCTTTTCAGCAATTTTTTTCTTTAATTAAGTTTGATTGTATTTAGTTATCTATCTAATTCTCCTTTTATGAACACTATATCTACCTAATATTGTACATGGATAGTCTAAATAATACTTTTAAAATATGTTTAATATATAGTCATATAACAGTACATCATTGCCATGCAAAATAATAATCTAATATTTCAATAAATAAGAGTCCCGCAGCTGTTAGATATACATGTTTATACGATTAATGCTTGGTTAAATTCACTATAAAACACTTAATTTGGCATAGCAGTAAAAGTCACTTTACAATATATGTAGTTATCTTTATCAGAGAAAAGTTAGCTTTGAGATTAAAAGTTTTCTTTTAGTATTAAAACCTAGCATCTTGTTAAAATGGAGATGCTTCAGCTTTAGTCAGTCTCTAGTGTTGTGCTGAAATGCTTAACCTGACTACAATGGCCAAGGGCACTGTAAACCGTATATATATAGTGATGCTAAAGGTATTCAGTGTATCACAGCAGGAAACACATTGTCATTACAGCAGGAAATACATTGTCATAATTATATGCTGTGAGTAGCACCTTTTTCTAATGCTTGTATGTATGTATGCTATCTGATTAACAAGTCCTGAATAAACTTTAAACCAAATATAAATGCATACTTAGGTGTTATCATTTTACAATAGACTTAGCTGATGTTTTATATCATAAAGATGAAAACTTGGGTTATGTATTATCATTCCTTAGGTTATGTTTATCGTAAGTTGAATATCTATAGTAGATACCTGTGAACTAGTGTATACGGTATGTATGTTTTAGTGAAAAGCAGTGAATGCTGGTGTATCAACAAAAGGAAAATTTAAAGGTATTTATCTTGATGAACTATGAATAATAAATCACTGTAAATAATAAGTCTCTGTCTTAACTAGCTCGTAGTTTTTTTTTAATTCTTCTTTTCTTATGGATACAATTCCAACAAGTTTAAACAGTACCACTGATATTATTATTATAATGAAGCTACATACTGACTAAATTCCCTAAAGAATCTCAGTAAAACATTGTATAAACACGATAATCTTCCTCAAACAACAATTACGACCTCAAATTCGGACGAAACAAAATATAGTACCATCTTCAGGTTAGGCCCTGTATAAGACTGGTACAATATAAGGACAACACAACAACAACAACTATATCTAGTAGGTTAATGGTTAAAAGCAAGGCAAGCTGCAGGGACTCACGTTAGTTAATATTACTTGTGAGGGTGGTCGCTTGCTGGGACCTTTGGCTCTGGATGCTGTCAAGTGAGTCAATTTGTCTGTAGTTGTTTCTATGGCATCAAAATTTTCTGAAAAATAAAAATAACAAATATGTGACATAAAAACAAACACAAGATATTAAAGCATCATGGAAGAAATTAACGATTTATGTTTTGTTTCTGCTGAGAAAATGCTCTTAGCTTCACTAAGTGTAGATCAGGCGTAGTTTTGATAGATAAGAGGCATTAATAGATTACTATCATAACACTGTAAGTTGAGTTAGGATGCACACATTTGTTTGGTTAAGTAAAACTCATTGTTGTTTTTAAACTACATAAATATTTAACAACAGTATATGTATAGTAAATACAATGCAATAAGATTATATATCTATATTAAATTAAAGAAGCATAAATTCAAAGCTCTTCAGTTACGATTTAGCAACATCAACAAAATGATTTTAATATAGCACTAATACCTTAAAGTCAATGATGACAACAATTAACAAACTAAACTAAAACTTCAACATGCACATTGATTAAATTATCAATACTTTTCATTTTTTCTATACCATTATACTAATTACAGTAAAAGAACATGATGTAACATACCATCATCACTATTGCTAAGAAATTGAGAAACACATGTATACTAAATGTAATGATCAATATTAGAAAATTGATGGTATGGCATAGCAAAGCTTGATATAGATTTACAAGTGATAATAATGCCTCTGCCAACATGAGTGAGAAAGTAGTCAATCTTCCTTGGTTTCCCTCTAACAATCCAAATCTTGAAATTTTCAGACATGTGAAATACACTCACAACACAAAATGTAAGTAAGTGCTATGTGTACTGTGATGGCTATATAAGTTATACATAAAGTCTCCCAAGTATATTGTCTATACATAAGATGTTAAGAAAACCTCATAAAACACAAACCCTCAGGGGTGTCCTTCCCTTTATCTTTCTTTTCATCTTTAGGGAGACTAGATGTTTTGTGCTCTTCTTTCTGTGAAGAATGGGACGTTTTTTCTAAAGATGACGTTGGTTTGGGGCCTGGCTTGGCCCCTATAGGGGGTGGCATACTGGGCTTCTTACTGGATATGATGGGTGGAGGGGCACGTTTTTCAACAGCATCTGTAACAATAATGGTTGATGATGGTGGAAGATGATTAGAACTATACAGTGAATGAATGTTTTAGCCTTTATAGCGTAGATATGAAAACAAGTTCAAGTTACGAAACACAATCAAATGATGTTAGTATCGGTTTGGTATTATTCAAAATATCCGATAAATTAGGTACATAATTACATTGTAGATGAAATGAAATGTATACTGGTGTTAATGAATTTTCACGGTAACCTTCAGAAGCACTGCTACTGTACATGCACTGATATTTAAATAAATAAATCCTACATTAAAACCACTATGGCATCCCTGGACAGATTGAAAAAGGTCAAAAACATTTTCTAACATAGGAAATGATTCAATTTTCTATCAAATGAATATACCCAGAATATGTCTTATGAAATGTAAAAAGTAAAACTGCACAAACTAGAACACTGCATGTCGAACAGGGCCCGCCAAGATGGTCTAGAGTAAGGATGGAATACTAAATTTAATCAAAAGTTTTAAAAAAAAATTGAAAATAATCTTGAGACACATCAATATACCCTAAAGAATGCTAGGCTACAATTTCAGGTACATATGTCCAATGGTAAGAGAGAAATGCTGATTACGAGAACTGTTGTGTTATAACCCCCCCCTTGACCTGACTAAATCTCGTAAAAATTGAGTTTGTAAAAATAAACAACAAAAACTTCAGACACATTTGTTTTTTAGACATTCAAAAGGCACATCTACATACCTTAAAAAATGTTTTGCTACAATTTCAGGTAAATATTCTATTGAATTGTTAATGAGAAAAACTGATTACAAGAAATGGTCGCAGATTGACGGACAGAGTGATTACTATAGGGCTCCTGCATTTCATATTGCAGAAAGCATAAACATTAACTTTCCATATGTTTATAACATGATGTTAATGTACCTATGTAGCATATATGTATTTTAAAGAAGATTATGAAGAAGCATACAATTTAATATTATATAATTCAACATTATCTAAGTGTAAGTGTTGTCATTAGATGTTGGTAAATGAACAAGAGGCCCATGGGGCCTTAACGTCCATCTGGTTGAAATTTGCCCAGTAGTTTCAGAAGTTGTTTAAAGACGTACTGTTAAATTTACCCCTTTTGACCCCGCCAAATTGTCCCCTTGGGGGTCAAGGAATTTATTTGTACAATCTTGAATGCTCTTTCTCTAAGGATGCTTCCTGCCAAATTTGGTTGATATCTGCCAAATAGTCTCAGAGGAGATGTTGTTTATAGGCATACTGTCAAATTTACTCCTTTTGGCCCCACCAACCTGTCCCCTGGGGGTCAAGGACTTCATTTGTACAATCTTGAATCCCCCTTCCCCATAGGATGCTTCCTGCCAAATTTGGTTGAAATCTGCTGAATAGTCTCTGAGGAGATGTCTTTTAAAGACATACTGTCAAATTAACCCCTTGTGACCTCGCCCACCTGTCCCCTTGGGGATCAGGGACTTCATTTGTACAATCTTGAATCCCCTTCTCCTTAAGATGCTTCCTGCTAAAATTGGTTGAAATTTTGCTTCTAGTCTATGAGGAGATGTCGTTTAAAGGCAAACTATAAAATTTGCCCCTTTAGGCCCCGCCCACCTGTCCATTGGGGGGGTCAGGAACTTCATTTGTTCAATCTTGAATCCCCTTCTCCTAAGGATGCTTCCTGCAAAATATGGTTGAAATCTGGCCAATAGTCTCGGAGGAGATGTCGTTGGAAGGCATACTGTCTAATAACCCCTTTCGGGACCCGCCCACCTGTCCCCTGAGGGGTCAGGTACTTCATTTGTACAATCTTAAATGCCCTTCCCCTAAGGATGCTTCCTGCCAAATTTGGTTGATATCTGCTCAATAGTCTCAGAGGAGATGTTGTTTGAAGGCATACTGTCAAATTACCCCTTTTGGCCCCATCCACCTGTCCCTCAAGGGGTCAGGTACTTCATTTGTACAATCTTGAATCCCCTTTCCCTTAAGGATGCTTCCTGCCAAATTAGGTTGATATCTGCCCAATAGTCTCAGAGGCGATGTCGATTGAAGGCATACTGTCAAATACTCCTTTTGGCCCTGCCCACCTGTCCCCTGGGGGGTCAGGTGCTTCATTTGTACAATCTTGAATCCCCTTCCTCTAAGGATGCTTCCTGCCAAATTTGGTTGATATCTGCCCAATAGTC
>JAUMGZ010201688.1:0-23268 GCA_032359645.1 Pododesmus macrochisma | reverse complement strand
TATACATACACAAAATCAGCACCAAAATATTAATTAACAAGATGCAAAGGTGGGGGACAAAAAGCGCCCCAAAGTAATAGTTCACAATATGTCAAGGCACATTCGAATAAATTACAAACTTTACTTCACAATGGGACCGGCGCTGTGGCTCAGTGGTAGAACGTTCACTTCGTGTTCCGGTAGGCGGGGTTTCAATCCCCGGCTGCGTCAAATCTAAGACGTTCGGCTCAGTGTCAGGATAAAGTAAACGAGTGAATAATCGTGTCAATGTGTCTGCGGCATGATAAGATATTTAAAGTGAGGCAGCCCTATAAAGTCGTCATTAGTGTGCACTATCACGAGCAGACACAGTCTCGATATGACCTAAGCACGAGTTGAACGGATATTAAACCCTAGTAAAAACATAAAAACAGAATAGTTCACAATTAAAATGACAAGTCAAAACCAATTTTATGACCAGGTTGGTTTAATGTACAGACTAATGACATTAAGTGGCTATCGGGTATCTGCGTATCTCGGGGTCATCTGGTCTCTCGGGGTCCTCTGGTCTCTCGGGGTCATCTGGTCTCTCGAGGTCTTCTATCTCTTCAAGATTTTATTATTATAACCTCGAATGTTAAATAAACTGAAAACACAATAAAACTGTTTACCCTTAAAATACAACAGTCCTGACTTGAATTCACACATTACATCCGTCGTATAGAAGGTTTTACAATACATGTACATCGTAATCGAAGTTCAAAAGTTTATTCCGTCATTTAAAACGTGAAGGCCACAATCAACCAATTACAGTTTACAATACAAACTTCTTTTATGAAGAATTAAACAACAGTTAAGAAGAAGTAATCAGTTTATGTCAACAATTGACTGGTGTTGTTTATTATTTACAGGTTGGTTCCCTTGTACTTAACGTACTACGTGGGGTATTGCCGGTGTAATGAAGAAAAATGGACAATGTAGAGAAAGTGACCTTGTCCCTTTTCGCATAGGAAAATAAAACATCAACCTGAAGAATTTAGATATTTCTCTGAAGAAAACTGAACCTACCTGGTCACTTTGAATTCATATTAAAAATTAGATGCTTTGGAAAAAGTCATTCAATATACATGTGTAATCCTAAATATATACGCTCGCATTTGTAGGTTCTGCATATTGTACCACAAGTATAGTTTTATGGAAGACTTTTCGTGGGTAAAGTGATTACACCGTACACGGGAAGTCATTGTTTGAACCCAGACTGAATCTAAGCTCTACCGATATACATAATATTCATGTAAACTTAAAAAGGTTCAGAAAAGATTTCAAGTAACATGAACATTTAAAATGCCTGCTTTTTGTGTCTTATAGTGGCAAAGAGAAGCACCGTCTTTGAGTAGTCCTGTTTTTACGGATCACTCCGTTCTTCTTGTGGAGAGGGGAAACCATTAACCTATTGATCACCTGGTCCAATTCTCCTCAGACAATTGATCCATTCTTGCTCTACATAGAAAACAGGCCTATTTTTTTTTTATTCATTGCCACTGCCATGCAATGTGTTGTATTGAATCAATCAAGATTTAAAGTGACATATTATGCACTCACAAATAGTAAGTTTTGCTTGGTTTTTAATCTATATTCAAGAATGTTATTTTTATTAAGCATGAAAAGTTAGTAACTTATCGTTAATTAAACCTGAAGCTCATGTATCTCCACAGAGTTACCAAATTTTAAAAGTTACAACAATTTATAATTCAGGGTGATTTATAAATGACTGGGATATGCGCATAACGCTTCAACTTTCGTACCAAAGCACCCACCCTAACGCCGTCTGCATACCAATGAGAGAAAATTGCTTAGCAGAAGGCGGGTCTTCATGAATTCTTCAATATTTCGCTGACTTAAAACCTTTCATTACAGATCATCTAGTTATCATAATATTACAAATATTTCGTTATATTGAATAATCTCAAAAATGAGCAGTGTAATGCATATGTTACTTTAAAGCTGTTGTTCATGAGACTATGAATAATTTGCTATTTTTGTTGAAATGTAAAATTCCACGTGAAAAATCTGTGTCGTGCCGATGATTATTCTTAATAATTATTTCGGAGGTTATCATTTAGTGCAAACAATTCGATATAACCGTGAAAAAACAATATATAACAGTGTCAAGAAAGTTGATCGTGCAAACGAAATACACTTGTGCGGTAAAATAAAACATTTAATGAAAACCAATTTCAAGATATTTATCGTCAATAAATTTATTTGTTACATGATCATAGTAAATAGTTTTACAAAGAAGTTAACATCATTTCCACATAGATTAAATTAAAATGTTTTATTATTCAATTTATCTGTATGTCATTACTCTATATTATTTCATAAAGAGAAATGAACGGTTTTTAAACCATTGTTGCAGAGACGACCCGTCAAACTGAGGTTATAAGCGCGATGTAAACGTCAATAAAAGTTTATAAAACATTGTTCAACTACGTTGTCATATAAACTTAATAAACCGCTTTCCAAGAACTCAGTGAGAGACTGGTGATTAATTTGTGGAGGTTAAGCACACCAAAGCACATTCTCCTTGGGGAGAAACCTGTTTTCTTCGCTACATATTACATGTAAGACACCTCCGGAGTCGCGCGAAAGCGGGGGAAGATGAGCGACCCAAAAGCAAGGATACAACTGACAAGACTCCGGAACGGACAACGACTTTGATAATGAATACGAACAAGAACAACAGTGTGTGCAGCTGTGTATAAGAATAAGCGGGGGCTGAAGATACACCGAGGAAAGTTGGGCTCTGCACCAAAACTAAATCTGGTACAATGTGTAGGAGAACTTGGTGAGACGGAGGAGGAATCACTATCCAGATTTACCATCACCGTCATCACAGCCTCCGTGTACCCGAGGGCGATGAGGAGCACAGCGGATTGGAGGAGCAGAATGTAGCTCACAACAGGTAGGAGGAGGGGCAACGACGCAAGCAGGAGGAGGGGCAACGACGCAAGCAGGTGAAGTGGCGATCAAACAGCAGGGCCACTGCATGGGAGCAGTACAACGAGGATGTGGACAACATAATCAATACATATTGACAAGCAGCCTGGATATGAAAGATGAACGTAATGACTACAATTATGTACACCATCGTTGTGGATAGATTTGGCCTAAAGGAAAGATCTTCAACTAAGAGGAGACCAGCTAAGAACAACCGGCGAGAGGAAAAGATAGCTACCATCAGGAGAAATCTGCAAGGTCTAACAAAGCAGTTCAAGAAAGCAGACGAAGTTTAGAAAGATGGAATTTCTGAGTTACGGAACAATCCCGTAGAACAACTAAAGATTCTTCCTAGAGCCGAGAGAAGTAGAATGAAGAGTAAAGACAGAATGCAGAAAATGCTAGGTTCACAGCGAATCCTTTCCTGTTCCCGTCACATATACTGGGTAGTAAGGGGTCAGGTAGATTGCCGTGTCAGAGAGAAGAGGCCGAGAACTATCTGAAGGCAACACACAGTTGCTCCCGTCGGGAAGATCACCTCGTGCCTCTTGACATCTTGCTTACAACATACGCACCTACGGTGATGATGGGCGGTAATAAACCGAAGCACAATGAGGTGATGGAGGTCATCAGGAATACAGGAGCAGCAACATCGCCTGAACCAAATGGGATACCATATCGAGGGTATAAGAACTGTCCAAGATTTACAGGACAATTTTGGAAGCTGCTGAGATTAGAATGGAGGATTATTTCATCCCTAAGTAAGAGGACTCAAAGACACGAGGCCAGTTTCGGACCATCTCACGGTTTAATGTGCCACGTTGAAAGAAAGTTTTCTTGGCCTTTCTGGGAAGACGCATGATGAAATACTTTCTGAAGAACGACTACATAAACATCGCAATGTAGAAGGGGGAGGGGGTCCTGGAGTCTCTGAATGTATTGAGCACACCAATGTTATCAATATAATATCAGCGTATGAGGGGAAGGGGGACCTTTCAATCGCCTGGTTATACTTGGCTTATGTTTACGGGTCAATGTCACACAAGTTGGTCTATGTAACATTGGAATGCTTCCACATGCCGGAGTAAACCCGGAGGATGCTGTTAGGGTACTACGATCTCTTCACGATGTAATTCACAGTGCAGGATTACACAACATCATGGCAACGTCTTCAGCTGGGGATCGTTACGGGCCGCACGCAATTGGTTATCTTGCTCTCAACAGCAATGAACTTAATGGTGAAGTCAGTCGAGAAAATGAGCCGAAGACCCTACATGGTATCTGTAGTAAGGCAGCCACCAACAAAATAAGGACAAGATAACATTAGCTACACAGACAGCTGCCAAGACGGGATGGACCTTGCAGGAAACAGTCAAAGCAATATCACATTTGAAGTTTAACCCGTTAAAACGAGGAACCTGGTTCTAAAGAAACAAAGGTGAAGGACGAGATATTCCAGATGGCGGGGAGATAATTCCAACAGTCTCAGAGAAGCCAATGAAGCGTCAGGGAAGTTTTTCCAAGCAGCTGTGGCGATATAGCCGCCATGTGCAAAAAATAGATGAATTTATGACAACAGTGTACAGGAGCGGGTTACAAGAAATATTAAAAGCATTAGTTTACAATCAATAAGTGCTACCATGACTGTTGTGGCCACTACTGGCGTATGACGTCCCGATGACAACAGTGCAGAAAATGAAGAGGGTGGTAAGGATATATCTGCGCAGTTGGATGAGCGTGCCATGGAACTTTAACAGCATTATGGTGCATGGGGAAGATACCCAGCTGCATTTACACCTATATTTTACTCACTGAGAAGTTCAAGGTGACCAAGTTCAGACAAGTGCTCCTACTCTGGCGAAGCAAAGATCAGGTCATCGAAGAGGCAGAAGGGAGTCTGTGTCATGGCGACATTGTCGGGACGCTGGTATCGGGTATGCAATGTCTTGGGACAACATGGAGACCAGTGTGGAGTACATCAAGACAAACAGAAAGACGGGAGATAGAACAGAAAGAAGTCACGAAGAGAGAGGAAGAGGGGAAAATGTAAAAGCAGCAGGAATGAGTAAACAAGGAAGCTGGCTAAAATGACCTCAAATTTAATGACATTAAGACAAAGAACATCGCATCCGATTCCTACTTAAATCGGTGTGTGATGTGCTACAACCCAGCACACCTCTACACATTGTTACTTAGTGAGAAACCGCAGTGCAACATGTGCCAGAGGACATGTAACTTGGAACACATTTTATCGTGTTGTCCAGTAGTACTGAAGGAGGGGGATACACCTGTCGCAATGACAAGGTGCTTTCTGCTCTGAAGGACACACCGGAGAAATACAGGAAGAGACCGATGAAGGTGACCAAAGGGTCGAAGTTTGTCAACTTCGTTAGAGTTGGAGTAACAACGAACGGGAATGTAAATGGAGCATGCATAATGGCAACAGCGGAGGACTGGTGTATGAGAGGGGACCGGAATGGACAATTGAGGTAGGGTCCCAAAGGAGATCGTCATTTTTCTTAAGAACTAAAAAAATAACCATAAATGAATAGTTATTAAGATGTTTAAAACGTTTAAAATTAATGTTTTCTGCGGGACTATTTTACGCGCATACATTTTTTATCTAGAGCAAGAATGCGGTGCTTAGGAACATACTGCAGTTATGCATTCGTAATTGAAGTTGTTCATTTAAAGGGATATTGAAGGCGATGACCACCCCAAATGAAAATATTGTTTTATGGTCAACAACTACAAAACAGGTCATCATGGTCGAGCTGACAATACCGTGGGATGAGCGTATGGAGGATGTATACGAAAGGATTTGTTTGTTTGCTTCATTTGGGGTCGAACGTCCCTTTTACTCACGTTTAGGTAATATCTAGACGGTGTCTACGTGTGACAGTGCGTACTGATTGCGACTAAGTAGTGCTGTCTTAATGAAATATCACGTCGCAGACACATTGACTTGATCCTTCAGTTGGTCATATTATACTGACACCGAGCCAAACATTCCTCCTCTTGCCTAGTAATGCTGAGAACTTGACAGGGAGTGAGAAGACTTCCTAATTTTAACGTCTCGGGTTTGACGCGGCCCCGGCCCTGAATCGAACCAGTGCCTACCGGATCACGAGGCGAATGATTTACCTCTGAGCCATTGTGCCGGTACATACGAAAGGAAGAGGGTAAGTTAACGCAATCTGGTGGACGACTGTCAGCATAAGAGATGTCGAGATTGGTGTCTCCAGTGACAGTGGATTAAGGGTCTTTGTCGGACAACCCCTTTGGAAGCCATGAGAGTGTTGGGATTCTTTGGAAGAGAGAGGAAACATCTTATTAGTTTAGTCTACAAACAGACAGAGACAACATCACAGTGGATGTGGGGAGAATAGTAGGCATCATAGATACAGTATGTGGTGTAGTAAGAACACTCCATTAGAGACTACCGGGCAATGTGTCCAGGAGTGATGAGAGACTGTATAATTGGTGTCAGAATCGTCAGACATCATTGGGATCAACAACATCAGACATCAGCGGGGCACGGTTCAACAAGCTAGACGACTGATTACCCTAGTCGGCGCACATCTAGAGGTTACAGTGGACAGTGCTGAAACAACCGAAGAAGAAGGAAACCGCCTGGAGAAGGGACAGCTTTGCATCAGAACCATATTGGTGTATTAAGGTAAACTATTAGAGAAATTGGTTTTATGTTATTTTTATATTTATTTATTTATTTATTGTACTTTTTCGTGATAGGAGTGAATAAGATCAAATTTAACAGTTTCTCGATTTACTGTTTAAAGCTAGGGCTCCTTACAACCAATATTTACAAATACCTTCATATACATGTAGACATAAATAGCACGGAATTGTTGACAAAAAACGTTGAAATCGAACAAGAAATGTGTCAAAGCTATAGTGCATCTGAAAAGAGTCCTTTAAGAAGAACATGTTTTAATAGGTACCGAGACCCTGGTGTCGTTAGGAATGTCGTGGGTTGAAGTCTTCTTCGATCGGACATTTGTCTTTCTCCTGTCACATTTCTAATCTATCCGTGCTTATGCTTGGGGAGTACATGAACAACTTGTTATAAATGTCATATTTTTAAACGCAGTTTATGACTATGTAACTATCTATATGCCACGTGTCCTTTCGTATGTGTCAGTTATAATCACCACGACGACAATTATCAATCATTTCTTCTTAATTCTGTTGTGATCCTTGTAATGGTTTGTCATGAAAGTAGACCTATTCAATCTCGTGTTGAAATTATTCAAATCTTTATTTAAAAAAAAAAACAAAACAAACAGACAAACAAAACAGGCATGACTTGAGTTTAATGTCCCTTCAACGCATGTCTACGTCATATCTAAGGTGTCTTCTTGTGAAAGTGTGCATTGTTAGCGACTTTATAGTTTAAAGTATCATACTACAGACACCTTGAACTAATACTTCACTAGGTCACATTATCCTGACACTGAGCCAACCAGGCGTTCTCCAACTTGGAAAACAGAGCATTTAGCAAAGAACGAGAAGATATCGTCTTGGTGAGGTAAAGGGGTATATTCTGATTAACCAAATTAGACGTCTTACGGATGACACGTCTGTGGATCGAACCCGCAACCTCCCGCACACGAAGCAAGCGCTTTTCAACCGAGGTGGTTCAGCAGACATAAAATTAATACATCTGAATGAAAGAAACTCAACAAGCAGAAATCATACTCCTACCCAGCCAGTACGAACCAACACAAGTAGTATACTCGAGTAATGGACTACTGCATGAGAAAGTATAGTCCGCGTAAGGGTTAAGAAAAGATCCGCGTAAGGTCTGGAAATGATAAAGTTTATATTTATGCGATGCTGTCCTCGTAATGCAACTCAAGGCCTCGAACAAATGGAAGAATTTCACAAATCTATTGAAAATATTAGGATTCTGAATAGTTTCTCAAGATATTCTTAATGTTTAACAAGGGTTCATTCTTTTCATACGTTTGTACTTTAAGTTGCATATTCAGCCTAGGTTAGTGAAACAAGTTGAACCGGAACCTCTTAAATTTTTTTCAATGAAAGACAGTAGTAGAGATTTCTGGATTACTTATATCGATGCCATTGAAATTGCATAATCGCGTTACTGTTAACCTTGGTTATTACCACATAAAGCAGTCTATATCTATTCTAAATGTCTTATTCTATTGACGATATAATCACTTATGATTGAGTTCGCTATAGTTCAATTGCAAAAGCGTACTTTTACCTATTAATGCGTGCTTATTGATACTTCTGATCTGACGGCTAGGTTTTGTGCTGAATGGGTTGTCCTACATTTCAGACGCACTCGTGTATAGTAAATGGTCACTTATCGATCTATTGAGAATTAATCCTATGAAATCAATCAATACACATCCAATAATCTCTATTCACTGAGGTATATTTCACAGGGACATTGTCCATAAGTCAATATTTAGTTTTGATATCATCCCTATATGTGGACCTCGGAAGACGGAATATAAGGTCATGTATACCGATATGGGAGTTCGTGAAAGGACAGCGGTAGGATATCAGCAAGAAGTTTAAAGTTACAAGAAAGACAACAAATTACAAATTATTATAATTTCCTTTTTTTGTACAGAATCGTGTTCCCTGATGAAAAGAAGAAAAAGAATTCAAAAGCAAAATACATTTACTTATTTATAATAAGCACAAAATTAGCAGAATGTAAATGTAAATTAAATAATGCCAAAAAAGCATTTGATCATGAAATAAAGAGCTTTTACTTTACTTATACGACAAACTATAATTTTAAGAATGAATAAAGATGATATTGCCTTAAGTAGTTTTTGTTTGTTTTTCATTCATTTGCTTGATTTCAAGTGCTAATTGCTTGCTTATACATTAACTTTCATTTTTTCAGGAATAGTACTTATAAAAAATGTATCTGTTATCATCACATCGCTACAAAGTACTGATATTGTTTTGCTGTAGAATTATTTACATGATAACACATTTTCGTTTCTGGAGAATAGCATATGTTTAAGACGTTTTGAAAAGAAAATTGTACAAACTGTATCTTGCTTTCTGAAAGTTGTTTTATGTGGTCAAATATAATGGAAATAATAATAATGCAAAAAAGAAATGTATCGCAATAAAGATATTAAAAAAAAAATCAAATGGACATTACACTATATGTGCATTTATTCAACTGCCAAAACTAGAGGAGAGCTCAGGTCAAATATAAAAACATATTGTGTTACTACTATCCCTACCTACCCTAGATTGTTATGCCTACTTTTAAGTTTGTATTGGCTTATGGTGACATGCACCGTTAAAGTAAGAATTCCTGCTCTATATGTCCTTTGTAAAATTATCGTTTCCAATACAAATTCTGTTTGTCTACATACCTACCTACCTACACTATATGTTCTGAGGGTGAAAATGGAAACAAAGGTATACTTTATTTAGCCTCATGTCAATTTAACTTTATAAGTACAGTTCCACCTGTAACTTTTCTTATATCACCAATGTGTTTTTAAACTAGATAGTTATTTAAGCACTTATAACCACAATCAATTTTATTATTACAGCGGATAGTATATCTTCATGTTAGATAACCTTGAACTTAAAGTCATTGCACGTGCCGAAAATTATTAATAGAAAGTGACAATACTTACGATCACGCCAGTAACTTGTAGACGTAATGCCTTTTTAATAACTTAGATTACGGGTATTTTTTTCAAACAAATGGCAGAAGGCAACGAAAAATACTCAAAACAAACACAAATAAGCATGACCTTCGCTATTTTGACACTTTCAAGGCAAATGCCTATACAGGATGTGTTTTAAATGCCAAGCCTCAGAAATGCACTTAATACTCTCTCTCTCTCTCTCTCTCTCTCTCTCTCTCTCTCTCTCTCTCTCTTAGAGCTAACATTTAGTAAATTATAATATTATTGTGTTGCACACGTAAACCAAAAGAATTACAAAAATATAAAAAGTTGAATATGCAACCCACATATTTTATATTTATGTGTGTTAATTCACTGTACACTATTTAGTGAATGAATATCAATTAGACAAAGAGAGTTAATCATTTTATTCATAATGTACATATATCTTCTTAAATCAACGCGCAAGCAAGTAATATATACTTTAAGAACACAACGCAAAACTGTTCGCAGAAATGGAAAATGGGCGGTTTAATTAACAGCCACATTTTAGAAATCATGAATAAGAAATTGAATAATTGTCCCTTATTATTTATACACCAGATATAAACGATGTGGGGGACATGGAAGTTGGCAAAATTCACACATTCTCTTCTGTGAATAAGACAACGAATTGAATTAATCTTAACGTATTGCATGCAGCTCTTAAAGAATACTTGATAAGTCATAAGGTAGGAGGTAGAATTTTTATCATGGACTCATTCTAAATATACATGCCAAAGTTCTGTTAATAGTCTCATAGGTGTTTTACTGAATGGCAGATTTGGCAACTTAATCCACTTTATCAACCAATTCGTCAATGTATTCTCAAGGTCTCGAGAGCAGTAAATAAATTATGTTTTGTTTAACATCTGTTGAATGTGTGAAACTGCAAGAGTTCAGTTTTCTTTGAAGCGTAATTAATGTTAACTCTCCATATTTACTCCCAATGCAGGGTGCATTTTCACATATTTATTACAGGTTATAAACCATTTGAAAAGAAGAAAAAAACAAGGCAACATGTTAACATAAATATACTTGTACTCTATAAAAGGGCATACTATGAATCATGTTTTCATAAAGGGAAATATAAATCTATTTTGACTGCGAGTACAACTAAATGTTGGACTTGACCATTTTTATAATTTTAGTGGTTGGTATTGTCAAAGCCACCATGCTTTTCTGTCTCCTTTTTGGCTCTTCGCTTTTGTTAATCCAGGTTTTATCTATTTTAAATTCACTTTCTTTTAAGCATCCTTTGATGACGGTTGACTCGCAGCTAGGCCTGGAATATTGGACGAGGGTCTCTCGAAGAGAGTATGGGATTTTGTCTATTTTAGATACTATATTTGTTGATGTCATTGGCCCGTTATAGTTTGCTATGTTGTATGTGTGTTACCCTCCTTACAAACTATGTGATGGTTATATATTCTATGTCAAGAAGCAAGGACCAACGTCGCGCCGCCCTTGTAAGGGTAAACTCAAAATTGTATGAGGGAAACATTGCAAAATCTAAAAACACGATTGTAAAGAGTTAGGACGGTCACACAGTACGAAGCTTGAAGTCGTGGTTAAACCCAATCAAAATATTAAAATTGAACACGAAAATACTTAACTAAACACAAGATCCCCATGATCAGGTAAAAAAGGACAGACAGTTGTTTAAACACCTGTCAATACTATGAATACAACTAATGTACCACAATATGCTGGCGGTCATCCAGCATTTTATTTTGTAAGAACCGAATATCGACCTTGTACTTAATTCCGTCTAATTGTGAAGGTCTTATGACTTTTAAAGCTGTGAGATCGTGCAACTGTCCTTCAAGCAAGTCACTGGTTTTTTGATTTTCTTTTATAAAGTATTCCCATATCATTTGGAAACCAAGTGCAATGTGAAAACGAATTTTCTTTTTGTGTTTGAAATAGAAATTTGAAGCGTCTTTTTAATCGTTTATATGCATTATTGTTTAATCCTTTTGTAGTTTTTCTTGTGTTTAACTACACCATTCAATTCGTAAAATTACCGTCATTAGTGGTTTCCTGGTGGAAGATGGCCCCTAATACTTTTATTATTTATTTTTATGATTTGTATTGCTTCTCGGTGTTTTCTTCTGTCGTCACTCCATTTTATGAAGATGTCATTCTTGAGTTCATAACTTTAGATATATTCGGATGCCAGTCCCTCCCGATTCATATTACTTTTGTGACCGTCTGTGCTTCCTGACCCTCAAGTTCTTTGATTCCGGTGTCATACCTCCTAATTTCTATATTCTAAACAACAACGGTGATATACTTATAAAACTGCACCTGTGTTGACTGAGTGACAATGATAAAACAATTTAGATAAATTCACACACCCATAAAAATGTGCAAATCAATCTTCGTTTTTAATGTTAAATAATTTAGAAATATGATATTCATAATTCGGACGTATCAAATTTAATTTACAACACAAAGAAAACCTATGCCTTCTTTGTATACAGCGGGCTCAGTTTAAAGTTTCATAGCTGTTGTCACACTATACACCTCACCTTCAAGTTGTCAATTCTAATTGCTTTAAAAAATACTAATTTTAAAAAGATATACATATCTTATTCAATCTATCAAATTTCTTTTAATGCAACTTGATGTCATCTGTCTCTTTCGATTCGTGAAATACTATGAAGTTTTTATATATTACTTAATAATATATGATAATTTATAAATGCGATATCGGAGGCATGTTTCAGATTGCATTTTTGTATTTTGATTCTTGATTCACATGTTAAAGAAGATGGCTCGTTCGATCAAACTACAAACCCATGGTATGCAGTTTATGATAAGAGTCAATCTTTGTACATTTCTTTGACTTAAGATACAAAAGAATGTCGTTAACGAAGTTTTCTGTGTTTATCCTATTATTTGAAATTATTTCATCATAGGATTATAACTTTTCATCTGGGGTTGATCGAGATTTGAAGCTTACTTGGTCAATTTTTTCCACATGTTACCAATTTCGTTTAATTGAAATTAATTTGCTAACATACTTTTGCGTCAGGTGTTAGTTTAGTAGTGGCTTGCCATATCATGATTTTGATTGTGTTGTACCTTGCATTTCTAGATACGCTTTTAAATTATCATGTCCTATAACTAGTGGCATTCACTTTAAACACAGTACCGACATAACAATACGTATGCTTTTATACCTCAATTCTTCTATAAACACAGCGTTATGATCCGGTCAACCACTAAGATTTATGTTTAAACGTGTAATGGGAAGGTTTGGCGCACTATGGACAAGTTTAATCATACCTTTCAACCTTACGCTGTATCATCGATTTACGTCTTTGCATTTAAAATTATGACTTTCTTAGTGATTCTTTGTTCCAAAAATCTCATAGTTTTATTTACCAAAGTAGAAAAAAATTATTATGACAACCACGTATTTGCTACGATTGACTGGTTTTTGTTTATGCTTTCATGAGGTATTAATTGTCTTTTAAACTTGGAACCAAAAGTAGCCAACGTGTAAATATAGAGAGGGGCAAAGTTTCAAAATCACGAACATCACATTAAAGATCCATTTACGACACACTTATTAAAAATAAAGAATTTTATGTTCTACCGTCCAAATAAACCTGTTCTTGTGATTGTGTACATAGTCCACACACTGCAGGCATATATCTCCAATCACTTTGATCGTGTAAATGTAACTTATTCTTTATTAAAGCCTTGCTCCTGCTAAAGGTCTCTCACCCTACTGTGAACATCCTTCATGTTTTATGTAACTGTATTTGACCTTGTAGAGGATGACAAGATAGGATTTTTACGTAACTGTGCTTCAGAAGTGATAGCACCGTGTTACGGCTTCAATTCTATAAATTTACATATATGATTGAGTGAACAATAATAAGAATATTCTTCATGTGAAAGCACCTTTAATGCATGTATACACAGCAGAAGAAAGCAACTATGCATACATAATTTTATGAGGAAAGATAAAAAGCTTGTAATTTAATTTCATTTTTTCAAAATTGGACTTTACCCAAGTTTTCTGTTATTTTGCGTTGTTGATTCACTAAAATATCGAGAGAAAAAACCCTCATTATATCTATGTGATGAATGTGATGTTCAATATTGCTATGTGTGTGGTGAACGTCCTATATCAAGGTATAATTGTACGTTGTGTGAACTGCGTTAACATGGAATCGTGTTCTGAGTATATAAAACAGCAGGGGATTTTCTCTTATATGTTTTATGATATGTTATTTCCTTTTATGGTATTTTCATTACATCTGGTTCTTTTCATCGAACACTTGACCTTTTCACCGCCTTAAAAACCATTGCTTGTACAATTCATGCTTGGTTACCCAAAAGCTGGCTTTTTCTTAAAAGAAATTCCTCCCTGTAATGACTACTCCACCATCCACGGTTTTTCATAAACGTTTTACCTGACGCAAGGAAAATTAATTATATATAAATATCACTTTTCCTACAATTGATAATACATATGTCACTTCTCTGTAAAGCATAAACATAGCGCATGTACGATATGTAGGTCCATATAACCCATCGTGAGAATCATATACCATAGTATAGTATTGTTTGACCTTGACCTCTCCGTACTCTAGCGGACTTTAATTTCCGTAAAAGCCAAATCACGTACATAGTAAATACAAACGGTTAACATTCAGTTAGAGTTAGTCCTGTGAACAGAACTATTGAATGTATCTATATTGTACAAATAACGATTGGAATAATGGACTTTTAGAAAATGAAAACCGATTGACCTATACAGGAAGCGTTGATGAAAGTCCAAGTATGAGAAACATGTTGTGGTCCTACAAAACTTGCCCTTGATAGTGTTCGTCTTGTTGACTTGTGACTCATGACAAATTGTTATGATTAGGGATAACAACAGACAATATTTAGTTTTAAAACCAGGAGGCCCATGGGAATGGATGCACTCGCCTGCTGATAAGTGTACACATATTTTACGATCATAGTTGTTGCTATTAAAGCTTGATATTCGCCATCAACAATTTGTATTATCTTATATTATGTTCTAGCAAAGTCTCGTGAAAATCCAGCCAACCATTATTAACAAAATGTCAAAAGGTCTCGGCTAACCAGAGTCCTGATGACTATATTGCATGGAGTTCGACAATGCCAGACTCAAGTCTAAAAGGAACTTCTACACCAGATTGTGTGTAAATCTATCTGGCTAACACTTCTTAACTATAAGGGACTTATATTCCTTTACATTCATCTGGATATATAACCAAAGCTTTAATGGCCACATTGGCATTTTGAAATAGAAATCACAATAAAGCTATGGTGACATTCACCTACTTGGCGTGGCTGCAATTTGATCTGGCATAAATTAAACACAGATTTCAACAAACGGTCCATTTGAAAACTGTCAAATATATTTGCATAAGTCCAAAAATAAACTGTAGCAAAATGTAGCATTTTTAAAATGAAATTTTGTGTTATAAAACCAAACGACACGGCCCTATTTTGGACCCCACCGAAACAACCTTGAAAGAGTATTTCATATTGATGCCAACTGTAAAGTTGTGTTAACCTAGAACATTTCAAAATGGTAAGAGAATCGTTTTAAAATTCAAGGTGACCTAAATGTCACAAGTTAATTACTGTTATTGTCTTCCTGTTTTGCAGTAATAAGTCAAAGAACATAGTACTTAACATCGTTAACACTATTATATAGTCGTCAAGGTCACATAGAAATCACAGTCTACGTTTTTGTTACCCCGGAGTAACGCCTTCAACAAACTTGGTTCTCTATGCCCAAACGATCATGCTAGCTTAATGCTCCGAGCCTTTCTGGGTTTTTAGAAGTTTTAAATTTTGACCATTTTGTTGGCCTCTTTGCGTAACTTCCTTGTGACTGAACCGCACCATTTGAACAAATCTAAATCATACCAAAATTGGTTGAAATTTGTCTGGTAGTTTCGGAGGAAATGTAAAACGTTAACAACGTAGACGGACAAGCTATGATGGTGTGACTTCTTGAATCTTCTGTTTCTTTATATCTTTGAAATGGTCTAGTCCGGCCGATTACCCATTATCCAAGTAAACAATTCATTAAGCATTTCAGTGCTCTCTTAAAGAGGCATACTTCATCAACAGATACACCTGTTTTCGTTTAAACAGTGCATAACATCTGATGAACAACAAAATCATTCAATAAAAACCAAAATGAATAAACCCACTTTATTTCTTTCGTTATCATAACTCATCATCAAAATGAAGCAACTGCTGTCCATTCGCAGAAGTCTGAAGAATGTTTGGGCACCGTACTGAACAGTAATTTAATTATACATTTATTTGTCTTATAAAGGACGACTGTTTGTTTGATATTTTATGAAAATTTGCTGCTTGATTTGATATCAACCTTTCTGATCTTTTGTTCCTTTATCACGCTAGTGGTGTGCTGAAGCCCCCAAAATAACCTGGTAAAACAAAGACATATTTTCTTGGACAGTTAACCATAATATATGCTGGTAGTTCTTCAACATGTCATCTAGATATTGATGTTCGTCTTGTAACAAAACATTTCCAATTTAAATGTGATCGTTGCACCTAAAGAACATTGAAAGATACTGCTGACAGACATAAAACAAGAAGCAATAGTATCAACAGAACAAACACTATTGACAAGCAAAGTATAGACTTAGTATCTTATTTTAAAATGTAGTTTTTGCTGTCTTTGCGTGAAGTTTAGGGAAGAACAACTTGTTCTTTCTATAGTTCAACAGTGTGTGACAATTAGCGTCTTAACCCACATGAGCGTGGAAGACTAATACATTGGCGTTTTTGCGATGGCGGAGAGGATGCAAAAAAACTGGATTAACCACACCAGACATGAGTAAATATACGTCCTAATTAGTTCCTTTCTGGTAATTTGTCTCAATTATTTCTATGGTGTGTTTTATGTTAAAAGCTTTTTATACCTTACAATCATTTTCAGGATGTCTCTTTGGTGTCAGTCCCCTTATATAGATGGTGTTTCTATGGTACATGATTCTATCTGATTCTGTTCTTTATACTTTTGCACTTCAATGATTCGTTAATAAACGTGCATTAAATATCATCTTAAATAGACCACAGTACACCTCCTTCTGCATGCCTTGCTGTGCATGGAACAGACGATAAGTTGAAGATCGTCGGGAAAAGACTTTGTACAAAGGACAATTAATGTCGCTGACCAAAAACCTATAAACATTTTTCTTAAATTAAATTGTCTGTGTGATTCAATCTGTTATCCGTTCTTTTCCTATTCATATAGTTTGTCAAACCTGTGCCCAACTCAACTTAACATAACAAATACCATGGTTCGGATAGAAAATGTATTTACAAAAGTATTGAAGGCTACATTTTGATTCCATGTGTCTTTTAGCATGACAAACGTTGACGTTACACCTGCGTTTCTGAAGTAAAAAAGAGTCCTTAAATCACATACTAAGCTTTCTGACAAGAGCTTTAACACGTGGCGTTATCCAAAGGTCAAGTTACATGTAATGCATTAAGCAAATAAAGATAAAACTTAAAGAAATAAAAGCAATATGAAAATCTCAAATGCAAATACTGAAATCGTACTTTTTTCAATTTCTGAAAATTGTGATTCATTCTTTTTTATTATTATTATTATTTCCTGCATTTGAGTTTCTGCAGCTTTCAAAGTTCAAAGCATACAGATGAGTTGTAAATCTGAACTCACTGCTAATTAAGACGGTAAACAAGACACATGCCCGATACAGTATACATGGAAGGGACATGCTAGAACATTTCAATACATTGTGCTATACAAACCTGAAGATTAATAAATACGCTACTAACAAACACTTTTTACACCAGAGACATCAGAGTTTGAAAGTGTACAGTGCCAAAGTGTGTACTCGGACTTAGAACACTTGGAATTCCTGTGGATTATACGTTTGAATGAAGACGCCTAACACTAATTTATATTATTTATTTTCCTTGCGATCTTGATTGTCATGTTGTTTTTATCCGTACTTCCTATTATGGACCAAAGAGGATCCGGTATCGGACCTACCACATTTTCTATTGGTTACATGTATATCAAATCAATTATCAAAATAAAAAACTGCAGAAAAACAAAATGCATCTTCGAGAGAGACATTTTTGTACAAGTGACTTCATTCCCTTATAATTCTGATTCTATTGGTGAATAACAATATTCTACTTCTATCTGACATAGACAGTAACTGGTCTATGTCAGTTTGCTCTTTAACAAATAAAGCACATTAGTTGGTTCATGGCTTTGTTTGTTTCAAAATCGTTTAACTCATTCTAGGTCTTTTTGTAACACGAAAAAGCCACAGTGACATTACAGGAGAAAAGTGGCAACGGGTTGGGACAAATTCTACCCAATGATCTTCTTCAAGGCGTGGGTAAAACCGGAGGCGAAGACGGATTTGTTGCGGAAATTGGGGTGGGAAAGACAGGACAGAAAAAGAAACGACAACAGGAATCGGAAAGACAGCGATGTGTATTCGGGTGTCCTTCTGACAAGGGTATATTCTTTAGAGCATTTACACTAAAAGTTATTTCATGTTGTTTTCCCATTGGATATGATCACATTCATTTTAAAATGCGTTAACTGCGTTCAAAAACACTCTTTTAAGGTTTCCTAATATTTATGAATAAATAGGAGAGTGGCAATATTGACTTTTATGTAAAGCAGGGCTCTTTTTATATGCAATGGTCAATACCTCAGGTCAACATGTACATTTTGTACTTTAGAATTATAAAGTGCATCTAACTTACCGGCACTTGGTGTATATTCATGTACGGTATGAAAATGTAGCGTATTGGTCAGAAAATTACAAGTTGGTTAAATATAGGTTGTGTTATGTTTACAATTCCCTCCACAAACCACCATAACTCTCTCGTCCAGTAGCGATGTTCCATTAAAAATGCATTTGTGCAAACACAAGAAGCAATCAATGATATTTTCGAAACATAAAAAAACCGTTCTCTTCTCTAATTGTCTAAAGACATTTTAATAATAAAATGTAAGTATTCTGTTTATTTATCGGACTGTTTTCCTTTAACAAAGGTTAACAGGGTTATTAACAGAAACAAAATAAAAGAACTTTGTCATTAGTTTAAACAAATGGCGTCAAGTGTAAACAACATTTGTGACACTAAGGTCAAATCAACAAAATATTCAAAGAATAGTAATTTTTGAGTTATGGTATTCGTTAAATATTCAGATACGTGAAATTGTCAATGTTGTTCAAGTATATATCAACATAAACGATGGTCATTTCATTCTCTAAAATATTGATGTATGTATTGAATGCAAGAGTCAAGACGTCACGTTAGCATATACCCGTGTTAGTACAGAGTACAATACATCGTACGTAGTGATTCATAGTACATGTAAATATATCATTGTTAACGATCGAATGATGTGCATTTTCTTACTGAAACTTTAGTATGAACTTGCTGAACAATATAATTAAATTATCACAGTCTTGAGAAACGTCATCGATTGCAAGTGAAATGGACATTAAAGTTGACATGTACTCGTGTTGGTATATAGCTTACAAAACAACGCAAGAACTATTTCCTAGTATATGTAAATAAACGATTGTTAATTTAAAGATAAATGTTTGTTTTCATATTGAATACTGTTTATATGTATTTACCGACCAATTGATTTCAAATTATCACAAAAGAGTTATACATGTCATGTGTACAACACCTGGTTAAGTTTGTAGAAGGAAGGGGTTGTTTAATTTAGAATTAAATGAGATTCATTTATATATGCGTTGCACACAAAAATAAAGCGATACAGCATGACTCATCATCCGGAGGTCTCCCTCATACGGATGGTTTATATGCTGTTTTTCTCAATTGAGTATTAAACAAAAGTGTGAATGTAAACTCAACATGAGTGCATTGCATAATATTATGTATCATTAGTTAACTAGCGTATCTATGAGTGTGTAAGGAAATCATCAATGAAAACCAGAAAGTCTATACTTCAACATTATATTAGACTCTACTTGCGGTGAAAATACAAAGTTCGAATCATTTTTCTAAAAGTATGTTTACTTTACACGATAAATTGTTACGAAAAATTAAAAAAAAAAATAAATAAATAAAAATTTAAAAAAAAAACTAAGAAAACTAAGGTATCCTACACCAATTTTTGCACTTGCCTTTTCATTACTTATTTTCTTTTTAGTTTTGATGTTTTAATAAAATAAGTTGTTGGCTAAATATGAACAAAAAGAGGATAAGCACATGTGTAAGAGTAACATTTACTATACAAGGCATGTCTAGATTCAAACTTCAGCCGAGGAGCACCTTGACAAAACCCAGTGTAGGGTCATATGAAAACAAATCATTGACAAATGCTACATTTAGCATATTCAATATTTCATTATATTCAAGGACAATTTTATAATAATTTCTTTCTAAGTTGCCAATTCAATATTTTAAATAATATTATTTCGTGAAAAGAAATCATTAATTGACAAATTAGGTAAAACGTCCGTAGAACTGTGATAATATAAGAGCGTAATGTCCTCCAAATTGTCTACACTGTCAGATTCAAAGGTATCTGTCGACAGTAAAAAGTCGAAATATGGTATTTAAATAATGCATTCTAATATGATACAAAGGTAGCGTTAGTGCAAGGATATAAAGTTACATTGATCTTTTATTGAATATTGCATGTATAAGTAGGCCTTATTACCAATAGATCGATGACCTGAAGTTTGCGCATAACGTTTGTCTTTATACAACCATTACGGTAACCATATACAAGACAAATGTTCAAATATGCCAATCTATCTAATTTAAGAATAATAATAAATATTAAATAATAAAATTGCTTATATAGCACAGTCTCTAGTTAAAATAACCATTCAATGCGCTTTACACATAATTAAAAATAACGAATGAGCCCTAACATTTGCAGGTATAATATAATATACAAACACAAACACAAAACAAAAATGAAAGGCAAATGAAAAGAAAGGCAATTGGCAATTAAAATACTTCAGTCTAATTTAAAAGTCCTATCAAAATTAAGAGAACATATCTATTTCTTCATTTTTATAAATTTTCTATTTTAAAGTACAACGATGTCCTTTCCTACAATGGCTGGGTATTGAAGTTGTTATGCAAATGTTTTTTTATGCAGTAAACTTCATTGGCAACAGAACTTGATAATTATGTGATGGAAAGGTCGACTGCTCACTAAGACGGTTTGTTTGACTATAACATATAATAAATAAATAGGAGGTTCCCCTCATTCAATTATAGACGAATTAACAAGAATATCATGTACCAAACCGATGTCACAGTCACATTACCGAAGCAAGCAAACCCAACATTCCCAAATACTCTAATATCTGGATGATTTGTAATCCCGACGTTAATGTTAAAGTTATATTGTCTTGTTATAAGCATTATAATATTTACGATATTACACACGTTGATATTGAGTACAAGTTTGTTATATTAACGTATTACATCGATTTATTTAAAATCTAAGAACAAATATGTTTTCGTATTTTATGATCAAACGGGAACCATAATAAAATGTAATGGAAGGGGCGCAACTCGTACTAAAGTACTTGGAGTCGATTTCCTTTCCAAAAAAACAACGAATGACGACTAAATTGTTATTGGGCCCCACTGAATTACAACTTTATATTTGATCAAATATGAAATTGTTTGGTGATTGCATGTGTAAAGTTTGAGTTAAGTTTTAGCATTATGATAATCACCGTTAATCGGCATTTTAAAAATACGGTAAATTGTCAAGTTGTCAAATATTAAATTCGTTGTAGGCGACGATATCTCGTTTAAGTATCATATACTGCCGCAGTTCGTATGTATCCTAGATATTCTAACACATCTCAAAATAAAGAAAATAAACATTTTCTAAGGTCATGATTGTTAAAAAAAATTATTCAGATTTTTTTCTCATAATATCAATAACTTGATTGCTCATTTGTGATGTAAGAGAAGCAACTCGTATGTCGTTGGTGTTTTCACGTCTCTGTTAGCTCGTTCCTTCTGGTGGTGACTTTTTGATGACGCTATTGTTAGTATGTCAATACTCTTTGTTTCTTATTCCTATATCTCTTTCTTATGGCTAGAACATTGAGTTTGTCTTGTTGTTGTTGTTTCACAGTCCGTATACTCAACACCACCTACCCAACTGCGTTCTCTATGTGTTGTACATAAATGACGAGTTTTTCCGTTGGAAGTGTGTATGGCCTTGTATGCGTATGTTGACTGACTTTACTGGACACATTAAGTGAAGATATTCAATTATTTATACGCTTGGAAGTACAATTCTGAACTGCGTATTTAGAATGTCTTCTGAACTGCGTATTTAGACTGTCTCCTGAACTGCGTATTTAGACTGTCTCCTGAACTGCGTATTTAGACTGTCTCCCGAACTGCGTATTTAGACTGTTTCGTGGAGGATGGTTGACATTTATTACCACATTGTTAACCTTTCGTCCGTTAGGTAGTTCTGAATGGAAAGCTCGTGTTGGATTTTGAGATAATCCTATTCTTGTTTTTTTTAGTTCCATCTTAACTTTGTTTTAGCGAACCTTCATAATGAAAATGTACTAGAGCTCTTGTATTATTGATTGAAATGAATGCGTGTATCCTAGAAAAAATTGCATATAAGTTTGACTTCTGCTCTAAAAATGTTGCACCAAAAAGTACCAGGCACCAAACACTTATCAGCAGTAAGTTAGTTGTCAAGGGACCATTTGGAAATACTGTACGGCTGCATGACGGGCATGACTGGGATATGTACGTACCACAAGCATACTCGGGCCATTAGGTCTGTAAGAGAAATGAATTGAATGAGAAGACAGTTTCTGTTCATCATTTCTCAGCAGCTGTAGTATGAACACTATTTCACATATGAGCACAACATTAGAGCATGCACAGGTTGAGCTCACTTTGAACTTGGAGTATGTGTAATTCCCAGACACTTAAACAAAATAATAGGTCTATAGCAGAAAACACATTTCCAAAGATACCTAATACCAAAAAACATAGGTTTCCAAACAGCTAAACTAAAATATAATAAATCCGTACCCACTTATAACAAACATAGATCCAGAGAAAACTAAAGCCCAAAGGAAAACTTAGGTAACCTAACGCCTCAAACTAAAAGGAAAATTTAGATTCAAAAACGCCTACAACTTAAAAGAAGCTTAGGTCCACATACACCTAAAACTCAAATGGACACTTGGGTTCACAAACGCCTAAAACTCGAATGAACACTTGGGTTCACAAACGCCTAAAACCATGAAATGAACACTTGGGTTCACAAACGCCTAAAACTCAAATGAACACTTGGGTTCACAAACGCCTAAAACCATGAAATGAACACTTGGGTTCACAAACGCCTAAAACCATGAAATGAACACTTGGGTTCACAAACGCCTAAAACTCAAATGAACACTTGGGTTCACAAACGCCTAAAACCATGAAATGAACACTTGGGTTCACAAACGCCTAAAACCATGAAATGAACACTTGGGTTCACAAACGCCTAAAACTCAAATGA
>JAUMGZ010201677.1:0-12510 GCA_032359645.1 Pododesmus macrochisma | reverse complement strand
GTCAACTGTGGTCAACGTCAATAAGTTAATTGTATACGCCTTCCTGTAATAGACAAGACCTAGCTAAAGTCAACTGTGGTCAACGTCAATAAGTTAATTGTATACGCCTTCCTGTAAAAGACAAGACCTAGCTAAAGTCAACTGTGGTCAACGTCAATAAGGTAATTGTATACGCCTTCCTGCAATAGACAAGACCTAGCTAAAGTCAACTGTGTTCAAAGTCAATAAGTTAATTGTATACGCCTTCCTGTATTAGACAAGACCTAGCTAAAGTCAACTGTGGTCAACGTCAATAAGTTAATTGTATACGCCTTCCTGTAATAGACAAGACCTAGCTAAAGTCAACTGTTGTCAACGTCAATAAGTTAATTGTATACGCCTTCAAAATAGGCTATACATATAATAAAAGTACAAAAAGTAAATAGATGACAAAAACTGCCGTGTACAAACACCGTTATAAACTTTACCTGATTCGAACACAGCTTCCAAGGAATCATTCTCTCTCGACAGAGAAATCTTGCCAGCGGTTACAGTAAAATTTTCGCCTTCATTTTCAAACTTTGTAGTGTATTCTGTCCAATTGTCTGCCGTCTTAGCATAAATAAGTAGTCCTATAATACAGATGAAAAATACATGCTAAGTTTTACCACATATAGCATAAACAGTGACATACTTGTTTTTTGTTTTTTGTTTTTTCATCTTGGTGTTTATTACTTTCTTGTCGATATTGGTTCTATATTAACGACATAAAGAACAATTTAATGCACAGTAAATAAAACGATGTACGTGATATCAAATTGCTAAATGGTAACACCATTCTTATTTGTTTGGCCGTATATCACTTACGGTTACGTGAACCATCAACGTTAAGTTCCACTTGTATGGCATCATTATCCTGATTCTTGGCCACAAATCCTGTAAACACGGTAGCATTAATCGTTTTGTTGTTTTTGTCCAGTGCTAGTCCAGTCCTGGTCTGTATTACAGCGGAACTGTTGACTGTGCTACAGTTAAGGAGAATATACTCTCCTAGCCCATTGAAGGTGTAACCTCTTCCATCCAAAGTAGTAATATGTGGGTCACCCCACGACGAACCTTTGAAAAGTTAAAGAATAATTTTTAATAATAATAATTATTAGAAACTTTGTAAATATTTTAAATAATTCAATAATTTTAAGTTACTTTCATGTTTTTCAATGCAATGCATCTTAAGATAAGACGGATTTTCCTCCTAATGAAAATATGGACACATTTACACGTTCCAAATATACTAGAAATAATACATGACTTGTTTTTATCAGCAACGTTTTTTCCTTCCAATAACTAGTTGATACTTTAAGTGAAAGATTCCGGTGGTGACATACTTCTTTTTTACCTCTTCACTAATTTTTATTCCTTGAAAGTAAACAATCCCAGCTGTGACGTCATACTTCCGACCCACGGTTCTCGGTTTCTGTTTTACAACGCGAAACATCTATCCGGATTTACAATCATTTACATTTGATGAGGCCAACACATATGTCTGTTAAGGGTTACATGAGCCAAAAACCTAGGGGAGGCAGGTCTTTATATTATTTATTCTATTTGTTATAGCAATTATCTAATCTGTCGACAAAAGCATCAAGTTGATAATACTATATGTTATTACATGTATATGTATTGTAGATTTGGTAACAATCCTAGAATGTGATTATGAACCATGATTTGATTTGCATCATTTTGTATGGTTTGAAAAAAATAGATATGTACAGATATAATCAAAATACGACCTTACTGCTGTATCGATCAAGTAATTCAATGACAAAACATTCAATCTGAAGCAAATAATGTGGTTTTAAGCATTCAAATAACCGGACTTGATATGTAGCTTATAAAAATAAATTGTCAGAATTAGATCGGTAAGCTGGGATTTATTTTGTGACAAAGAAAAAAGTTTAGGGTAGACGAGTATAAGTTATGGTAGGTTAGGAACACTAAACAGACAAATGTTGTTGGCCTTATATTACTGATTTTAGCACTCCGGTTTACGTCCTTTGTCCAATCTTCAATAATATGTTATACCAACCTCTCTTACTTTTTCTTTTGGTTGGATCGCATCCCTTAGGGAATGGTCTTGTTAGATAAAACAAGTTACACATGTGTTCACTAGCTATACAGCAATAGCGTTTGTAACTTGTCACATCCCTGTAATAATTCCACCACGCGGATCTTTTGTAGATGTTAAACGGGAGATAACTCCCAGTAAAGTCCTTGTACACAGACTTTCTGTTATTTACCAGCTTCTGATTCTTGTAACAACAGTCCTACAGAAAGTAAAATATGTGGTGTAAAGACATAATGTTTACTGTATGAACATTCGCACTGGTAATATACGACACGATGTAAGCTGCGATCCTGCTTTTTGAGTTGTGCGTTGCTAATAATATTATACAATCAAGAATATCAACAGAACAATCAATGTATACAAACAGACAAACAAACGACTCAGCAAAAAGGCACCGCCAGAATGAATCTAAAAACTGAGACGGCATTTAAAATAACGTCAAAGCAACCGAGGCAAAGGCACATCCCAACTTTCAAATACAAAGTGACCTTGTCAACAATCTAGCAGATCGCACCTAAAAAATAAGAGTTTTTTAACGGTTTTTTTCTGGACAGGTATTTCAGACAATCTTGTCTGGCTTTTATGAATCGCTAAGGTGTGATGAATACTTCAAGTACATGTTACAAATAGGTTTTGAAAAAGAGTCGATGTTTAAATCCGAATCGGTTAGCTGATTCAGCAATTCGTAGATGTGTACAAGTCTGCAGCTATTGTTCGTAAATACATCGCATCTATACCTCTTACTGAAAACTAAAAAGTGAAGTTACCAAATTATAAAGAATAAAGGACTCAGAAAAAAGAGATTAAAGCATAACTTACCACTCCATAATTATTGAAAGCTTTTGTGTGGCATCGTACTCTCTGATACCAAGTCCATGGGTAAAACCAGTTTCTGTTCTTCGGCAGGCTTCTGGCGTTCTTTAGTGTGCATGGACACTTATAATTGTCCTTGCTCAACGCTGATGTGTAAGGGTCAATATTATCTACTTCTGTTGAATATCTCTCAAGGCACCGTTGTGTGTTAGACTTCCGGTACCAAGACCAGGACCAAGATCGCCACGACCATGTAAACCAGTTTTTGGTTTTACACGGGTTAAATACAAAGAGTCCGTTAACACCTAAACACGTGTAGAAATAAAGAAGCTCTAGTTAAAATCGACGGTTAGTTTTGAAAATAGAGTTATTTCTAATCCAAGGCATGAAACAAACATGTCAATTCATTTGTCACACTGCAAAGATAAGTGTCGTATTCTGACTGGTAAACATGCCATACGGTTTTGTTCTTAATCTTGGTCGGGTATAAATAAAAGCACGCACTATTTTGCGCGGTAGGGCAGGCAATTTTTCATGTACCGTGTAACCATCGGAATATGACCATACTACTGTATAAATATAGTTATTATATAAAAAAAAAACACACCTGGACAACTCAGATGTAAAAATTGTAACATTTGAAAGCGGACACAAATGCTTTAAGAAATTTCGGAACTGGATCTTTCGGTTATGTTTGATCAAAGCCAAAAAACGTTTATTGTCGCGGGAAATAAACGTAAGGGTAGGTGAGGGACCCCAAACAGACATTTTGTTTGACCTTACACATATAGCTGGTAACGGAACAATGGGAACCCAAGTAATATTAAAAACTTTTAAGAAAATGCCGGTAACGGAACAGTAACAAAGTTATGTTTACACTTTTAATCCCATGACGCTAAACGTACTGATTCAATTGTAAATCGATCAATCTGCAACATGAAGTGGATGGTGGTGTTTTAAAATTGCTTCAAGGGACTTAAACCTTGTGACATCACACTTTGTTGTTGAAAGTTTCAGTGCAATACTGTCATGCCAGCACTCTTATCAAATTATAATCTGTTCTAAGAGTTGTCTTTCCTGTTCCCCACTTACACATCTATACAAATATATTGGCAAAACTAAGTTTGTAAACAAAAGCCTTGCACGTACAAATACGATTTGTTATTTTTTGGTAATATTATTTCGTTATTTGTTAATTTTCATTTCGTTATTTATGGAATTATTTAGTTATGAGCCCTAAGTCGTCTTATAATAGTGATTATCACGCTGAGTAATATCAAGTCTGACTCTAGAACTACTTTCTAGACGTTGACGGAAGTGTTAGTGGGGGAATGGAACGACAAAGCTTGGTAGAGATTGATCAAATAAACATAATGCAAATATAGAAAGTTCATGGATGACGTACACATGTACCTAAAATCAATAGAGCATATCGGAAAAAATCATCATATTTCAAAACTTGTATCTTAAGTATTAGAGTCTTACCGCTTGGTCCCTTAAACTTGTTCATTGATAAACTGTTTGGGGTTTTGCTATATTTATGTTGGTATTTTCCACTACATGTTGTTCCGCTGTTCAAAAACTTGTAGCCTATTCCTGCATTTTCTGAAAAACCCGTTTTAAAGACGAAGTCTGATTGGTAGTAATTGTACACCACATACACGGCGTCCCAATCTGTGGCAATGATTACCTGGAATGTTATTTTCTGAAAGGAAAATAAAGATACAAAACAGGATGAATGTAATCAACAGAACGAGAGGCATTGGCGAGTCTAAAAAGGCCGCATCAAACAACTAAGCACCTGGATAAAATGAAATATATTGACGTCACAACAATATCCAAGACTAGTTATCAACGCGGACAGACTTAAGACAGTTACCCAACAAGAAACAAGACGGTTTGGTAAAACCGGTTAATGAGGCTTCGATCTTCTCACTTCCCGCACGAGACAAGAAGTCTTAAGTATAGACATACATTTAAAAATTGAATAAATACACTTCATATTCAAACAACAGTCATAACACTGCCAATCTTCTTGAGAACCAACACACTGACAATATCAATTTTGATCATATTAATATGATAAACGGGAAAAAAGTAATGAAACAAAATTTATAAATTAATAAAATCAAAAAGGTGGATCTAATGACAATTCTATTACCAGTACAATTACAAGGCAACGAATTAAAAAGCACAGTCGCAAGAAATATCAAACTGAAGTCATTCAAGTTGATTGACTGCTAATTAATCAATTATGTTAAGTTCACGAGTGCGTAACTACAAACGAGCACGTGTAGATGACATTAACAGCAAACACGCGCTCAATTGTGATTATTCCCTCATACCTAACACTAAATACAATGCGTATACTAATGTTTGACTTGGCACAAAACATCCAATTTACAACAGATATATATGCTAGTAATTATCCTACTAAAACGATAGCAAACCATCATGGTAGGACATTAGTAGAGGTTAGAGTGTTAGAGCGTTCACTTTAGAAGCCATTGGGTCACAGGTTCGATCCTTGACTACGTCACTCATAAAACATTACAATTAAGTAAGTTTCTCACTCCCTGTGATGAGCTCAGCATTTCTGGATAGGGGCAGATCTGTTTGACTCGGAGACAGGATAATGTGACTGAGTGAAGGATCATGTCAATGTGTCTTTGGCGTGATATTTTAGATACAGTGTCGATATGACCTAGATATGTGTTAAAGGGATGCTAAACCTCAATAAATAAACACTATTAAACAAAACAATCGCAAAATCCAAGGTGACGCAGAGTATGATAAGAAATCTTACGTCATCAGATGCGTCATCGAAATAGTTGTTGTAGGGCTGGACATCCACAAACGTCACTACGATTGCATACAGGCACGTAAATGGCACGTTACTTCCGTATGCCCTTGGATTTCTATTATTCCCTATCAGAACTGTTATATCATTGAGAACCGTCCGTATGACCGTGTTATGCTGTCGTAGATCCAACATGTTGTACTCATCAACGTACATCGCTCCCTTACCGAGACCAGGAGCCAAATCCAAGCTAAACGGAACTATCACAGAAAACGCTGCATTGTCTACCAAATACTCCAAGTCAGAATAGGACATATATTTCTTACCCATAGCCACGTATCCATTTGTACATATCTGTAAATAGATTAAAAGAAAATAAAAATCAAAAAATATAGATAGGCCTCCACACGTGTACGTTTCTGACTTTACACGCTGCACGTAGGTTGCGACGAAAATAATACAACAGAAGATACGATACGTACAGGGCAGTAACCTACTCCACACTCAGAGATTAGTGAACACTAAAATGTCGGAGAAAATGCCTCATCGAGGTTTAGGTGTTTGATATTCATTTTATATAGGACAAACGTGTTATTGTTGAATGTGTAATGCAGAAACAACACGCGTGTTGTTAGGATAACATGTTGATATACATGTGAATAATGCCATTAATTAATGAACACTGGGACATCACGACCGGTGACACATACACAACAGAGAAGGGAAAGTTTCGACTCTTGTTGTATTATAGACGTCGTCCATTTTTCCTTCTGGATTACATATAGCTTTTTTCCTATGACGTTTATCCGTGTTCATGGAATTAAAACAATAGCGTATGGGTTTATTGTCTGTTAAACTTATCAGTTTAGTATTATCAATATATTAAACGCTGGCATGCGATGTATTTGAACAATCTACAGCTTTCTTAACCAAGTGTAAACAAAACTGCATGGCGTACAGAAACAAATTGAACTTAAGCAAAAGAACAAATGGAATGCAGAAGTATATACTCAGGATGGGACTCAAAGTCGTCAATTATCAGTATAAATCAGTCGACACAGGCAAATCACAAAAGAGCACATATCACACACAGAAAAGATAACACATTAATATTAACGTAAAACAAAAGTAGTGAAGACGAAGACGAACGGAAATGAAATGATGACATTTTTGTTTGTTTCTCGTCTTTGTTGTCTTATTTTAGACTTATTACAATATAAAGTGATGTTACATTTTCATCAAATTGTGTATTTTGTCTCTATCAACTATTGATACTATCGTGCTGACGTGGAAAATAAGATTTTCTTCTGTGCTATGTAAGTGAGAAATCAAAGTAACAATCTTATCAGGTGAACGAAAGGCATACCGTATTCTACCTTAATAAGCGCCCCTCCGTTTCAGGCACCTATACTTTACGGTATGTTTACGGTGAAAGTGATATTAAAAGTACACACACTCCTTGTTTCTCTATAAAAGCTTTGATCTATTACGGGAAAGCATTACAGTACTTTTACTCAAATATGGTTCTAATAAGCGTCCCAACAACTGCGTCTTAGTTCTCCTGTTATACGCATGTTATTATGTTATAAATACACTGTACTGTTTATTTTTCTCAACAATTGTAAATTGAAATTTTGAGAATAAATTATTACCATGGTCATTGTCTAACAATATTGTAATTGTCTAACAATATTGTCATTGTCTAACAACATTGTCATTGTCTAACAATATTATCATTGGCTTACAATATTTTCATTGTCTTACAATATTTTTATTGTCTAATTTTAAGCGCCCTGTGCGATTATTAGGTTGAATGCGGTACTCCTTTTTTCAGCTGTTGTCATATCAGAAAAAGCACATTCTTCTATTTTATTCTTTATGTATCCATATGTATAGATTTTGTAAGTGCTCTCATGAAATGACTTTATATTAAAATCATATAGACCAGATAGAAAAATGGACTAGACTGCAAAAATAGCTATCTAACAGTTGATACTCATAACTTACGTAAAAGTAAGTGACTCCTGCAACTCTGGTTTTAGGTTTTATTGTAACAAGTTCATCATCTTCGGTGATCTTGCTTGATGTTGCTATCGTTGAAACTTGGTTGAAGGTGACTAAATCTGTAAAAAAAAAGAAAAGTTTAGATCTTGTTGTAATATTGTTACTGTAAATGGCTTATAGTTCGTGAGTGTTTCTTATTCACTTAGTTAGCTGTTTCTGATCTAAGCGCACATTTAGAACAACAGCGAATTATTATTTTCTACGACAACAGAGTAGCATTCAGTTTTAAATGAATGTCTTGTACAAGATAAACAGCGAATTCAAAATCTTGTAAACATTTTTGAAATTACTAATTAACATGCAAAGGATTAACTCCGCAACAAATATGCTCTTTACATTACTAGTTTAGACATGTAGTTTTCTTTACTTTTAATTTTTGAATGCGTATTTGTTGTCACCGTTTCCCCTTTGGTTCTGTAGCTTTGATTTATCGAAGTATTTTCCATTCTAAAATAGTTTTCGAAATAGCGTCCATTCTTCAAAGCAAGATCAGGGGTTTGCGTTGGAGGTGTCTCGCACGGAGTTTTGGCTATTTCCTCTTATAAATATCATATATATCGGAGGCCTGTTTCAGATTGTATGTTTGTAATTTTTAAACAAATTTGATGTTTTTAGTTAACTTTTTTGTACGATATTATAATAGTCAAATAGGATTACACATAATCACGCATTTATTTACATATATCTCCCGTTAATTGCATTTTAAATATACCCGTATAGATCTATATACTTACTAGCACGACTTGTTGTCGCTTGTGTGGTTGTGGATGGTGTTGTTGTTGTAGTGGATGTTGTTGTTGTAGTGGTTGTTGTCGCTGGTGTCGTTGTTGTTGTGGTTTCAATTGTAGTTGTTGTTTCAGCTATTGATGATGACGTTTCCATCGTAGACGTAGCTATGTCCATTGACGATAAGGTTTCCATGACAGATGATGATATTTCTGATGCCATTGTGCTCTCCATTGTCGTTTCTATGGAGGATGTTGATGCTTCTATTTGCAATGATGATTCCATGGAAGATGTTACTTTTTCCATTGACGATGAGGTTTCCAGGGAAGATGCTACTGTTTCAATGTAGGATGAGGTATCCAGGGAAGATGTTACTGTTTCTATTGACGATGAGGTTTCTATGGAAGATGCTACCATTTCCAAAGAAGATGAGGTTTCCATGGAAGATTCTACTATTTCCATTGACGATGAAGTTTCCATGGAAGACTCTACTGTTTCCATTGATGATGAGGTTTCCATGGAAGATTCTACTGTTTCCATTGATGATGAGGTTTCAAGGGAAGATGATACCATTTCCATTGACGGTGAAGTTTCCGTGGAAGATGCTACTGTTTCCATTGACGATGAGGTTTCCGTGGAAGATTCTACTGTTTCAATCGACGAGGATGTGTCCAGGGAAGATTCTACTGTTTCCATCGACGATGAAATTTCTACGGAATATGCTGCTGTTTCCAATGACGATGAGGTTTCCATTGAATATGCTGTTGTTTCCAGAGACGATGAGGTTTCCATGGAAGATGCCTCTGTTTCTAATGATGATGAGATTTCCACAGAAGACGATACTGTTTCCAATGACAATGAAGTGTCAAAGGACGATATTGCCAGTTCCACTGCCGAGGTGGTTTCCATGGAAGATGCGACTGTTTCCAATGACGATGAGATGTCCATAGAAGATGTTTCTAGTTCCACTGTCGATGACGTTTCTATAGTAGATGCTGATGCATCTAGCCATGGTGATGACACAACCGAAGTCTCTGCAGGTAGGGTTATTGCGGTCTCACTTTCCATGCCTATTGTTGACATATAAGTCATATCTAGGCTTGTTTCAGAACTCGATATCGAATAGTCAGTTTCCTCTTCAAGTGACCCACTACCTTGTGTATCTGATACACTGACATTGTCTGTCGATTGTAGATACACGTTCGAATCAATAATATCTTGTGAATAAGAATCCGAGGAGCCTTGTAGATAGTCAGTTTCTTGTGAATATGAGTCTGATTCACTGAAACTGCCCCAATCTTCGGAATAGCTTTCCGAAGCGCTTGAATAATCTGCTATGTCTGAGAATGTCTCTGTCGAACTAATGCTTTCACTTCCAACATCTGTCAAAAATAAACTTTGTGAGTGTAAATGCTATCACCAGACACTTCCTGATAAAAGATTTGCCCAACTGTAAGTATATTTCGTCTATTCATTTGTTTAATGGCTATGCCTTTCTGGCGAGTCTTGTGTGAGCTTATGGCCATGTAGCGTGAATAGATCATCAAAATAGCCGAATGGCTAAATTTAACACTTTAAATAACAAAATATTCATATTAATAAGTGATACATGTATGATAATAATGAAAATATACCACAGAATTGTGCTACCCTTGCCATGAAGTCAATTATACAGGTATACAACTTGTTAATTGGCGTAAAAATAACATATTTGACTGTGGTGAGAAGTCAATATTTCAATTGCATATTATTACTATGAAGCAGCACAATAAAAGTGGAACTTTATACAAGAGCCTTCAGACATCATGAGATGAATCGAGTTCAATCTTATTAAAGGGACATGCAACCACAAAAAGTAACAGTTTCCTACATTGTTTAAAGTGGCATACGCACTAACAAATAGTAATTGTTGATTGGTTTTGATATGTTTTCAAGAATGTAAGTTTTGTTCAGCACGAAAAGTTAGTAACTTTTTGTTAATTAAACCTAAAGCTCATGTATCTTCTACAAAGTTACCAAACTTCATAAATAACCAAAATCTATAATTCGGGGCGAATATTAAATGACTGACAGGCGTTGAATTTGGACAAGGTCATAACGCTTAAGTGTTCGTACCAAAACAAAGAAAAAACATCACCAAGTCGTCTTTACGTGGGTAATGCTCGAGACATATATTTAGACAGTGTTGTTGTTTTTGTTTATATTATCGTGCAGAGTTCATTCAGTGATATAGTTGTATTAGGATACGATTTTACCTTTGCTTTTAAAATTTAATTGTTTCAGGGCTATGTAGTCCTGTGATTGGTTTGCATAAACATTACATGGTCTTCATGACTTTTCAATATTACGTTGGCTTGACACCTGGTATCTAACTTACCACAAATATTAATTTTATGACAGATCATCTAGTTATAGTGCTATTATAAATATAATGTAATATAAAATTTAATAATTGCTTATATCTCAATAATGAATAGCGAAGTGCATATCTCATTGTAAAGATAAAAAAATTAATACATAATTTTTTTTCTAAATTAAAGATTGGTTTATTAGAGAGTTGATGTTTTTATCCATTTACATACTGATACATGCGGTGAATATTTAGATTTATTCACGATAATAGTCATCATAAAGATCAGATGACTTTCGACGCTCGTAATCATCTGTTTCATGTGGTGTTTTTGTTATTAATTGTTTTTTTAATTCTCAATTAAATTTTAACAATATAGTGGGTGTACATACCTGAATATTTTTGTCCAAGTGAGACTGCTGACTCTGTAAAACAGAGGACAAAAACAGTATGAGTGGAATCAACAGAACGAGTGAAATGAAAAAAAAACAGTATGCATATGATCAACAGAACGAGAGACATTGACAAACAAACAATAACGGCATCAAACAATAAAGCACCGGAATGTTATAAACTAAGTTTACATCACAACAATCCTCAATACTAGTAATCAATGCGGACCGACTTAGGACGGTCACCCAGCACAAAACCAGGCGGTGTGGGTAAACCATTTAATGAGGTCTCAACCTTCCCCTTCCTACATGAGACATTTAGATAAGTATAAATGTATATTTTTATGCAAATTGTATTTTGATTATATTACTGTTACACGATTAAATATATATTTAAATATTATATTTCTCTGTGAAAAATGAAAACAAAAGAAAATAAAAACATCATCATACAAATGAACGGGCAAACTGTAACGGGTATACAAATGACGTCAAGACTACCAAATTAGTGGGAGGACCTCGCTCACGTTTGGTGGCTGATTTGTGTCATTTCGTCTTTTCGTTATTTCGCCTAGAAATAATGACATTTAACTTGTTTTCAAGTTGTCTTTTTTTCGCCGCGGAAAGACGAAAATATGACAGTTGTAACACGAAATAACGAAACTTGTAAGTCGCTTATTTGCGGGTCGCCAGAAAGTGATTTAGTAGAAATAAAATGTCGTTTTTTCGTTGTAGCGACCCGCCAGAACGAAAAGACCAGATAGAGCAAAAAATAAAATGTCGTCTTTTCATTGTGGCGACCCGTCTGAACGAAAAGACGACATTTAGTAAAACAATTGTTGTGGTGTCGAGACGAAATAACGAAACAACGAAATGGCACAAATAAGCCACCATCCTCACGACCCTAAAATATAACATACTGAAACATAATGAATCAATTTCGTGAAGTATAATGTAATTTAATTTCAGTTTCTGCTACATAGAAGACGTTTTGTCACCGAAGAATAAACATTTTGGTGATTACGTGGACATTATATATCCTCCGGGACTTAAAATAAAAGACACAACTTACACTGACTTGTTTACCTCGTGCTTAGACCTCCTACTAATTCTACGACTCATAACCATCATGTTAAAGTAAAAAGGATTAGAATAAGTCCCTTATTTAGACAATCTCGAACATGTTTTAGAACATGTCTGTTTGTACTTAAGACTTCTAGTCTCATGCGGGAAGTGGGAAGGTTGAGGCCTCATTAACCGG
>JAUMGZ010201666.1:0-12510 GCA_032359645.1 Pododesmus macrochisma | reverse complement strand
CTTTATATGCGGTGGTTACTTCTTTATATGCGGTGGTTACTTCTTTATATGCGGTGGTTACTTCTTTATATGTGGTGATTACTTCTTTATATGTGGTGATTACTTCTTTATATGTGGTGATCACTTCTTTATATGTGGTGGTTACTTCTTTATATATGGTGATTACTTCTTTATATGCGTTGGTTACTTCTTTATATGCGATGGTTACTTCTTTATATGTGGTGATCACTTCTTTGTATGCGATGGTTACTTCTTTATATGCGGTGATTACTTCTTTATGTGCGGTGATTACTTCTTTATATGCGATGATTACTAACATGAAGTAACCTGCCCAAAACATGAATTAACCATCCCATATCATGAAGTAACCATCCCATACCATGAATTAACCATCCCATAACATGAATTAACCATCCCATATCATGACGTAACCACCCCATATCATGACGTAACCACCTCATATCATGACGTAATCATCCCATATCATGACGTTACTACCCCATATCATGACGGAACCACCTCATACCATGAAGTAACTATCCCATATCATGACGTAACCACCCCATATCATGAGGTAACCACTCAATATTATAAAGTAACCACCCATATCATGAGGTAACCATCCCATACCATGAAGTAACCATCCCATATCACGACGTAACCATCCCATATCATGAGGTAACCACCCCATATAATGAAGTAACCACCCCATATCATGAGGTAGCCAACCCATACCATGAAGAAACCATCCCATATCATGACGTAACCACCCTATATCATGAGGTAACCATCCCATACCATGAAGTAACCACCCCATATTATAAATTAACCATCCTATATCAAGACGTTGCTACCCATACCATGAAGTAACCATCCCATATCATGACGTAACCACCCCATATTATGAAGTAACCATCCCATACCATGAAGTAACCACCCCATATCATGAGGTAACCATTCCATACCATAAAGTTACCACCCCATATCATGACATCACCACCCCATATCACGAAGTAACCACCCCATATCATGAAGTTACCACCCCATAACATTTACTTACCTGCCCATATTTTTAAAGTAACCATCCCATATCATAAAGTTGCCACCCAAAATCATGACGTTACAACCCCATAACATGAAGTTACCACCCCATATCAAGACGTTGCTACCCCATATCATGAAGTAACCACCCAATGTCATGAAGTAACCATCCCATATCATAACGTTATAACCCCATAATATGAAATAACCACCTCATACAATAAAGTTACAACCCATAGCATGAAGTAAATACCCAATATTATGAAATAACCACTCTATACTCGGAAGTTACCACCACAAATCATGAAGTACCCACCAAGTGTATGAAATAACCATCCCATACCATGAAGTAAACCACCCATATCACGAAGTAACCATCCCCATATTATTAAGTTACCATCCCGTGTCATGAAGTAACCATCCCATACTATGAATTAACCACCCCATATCATGAAGTAGCCATCCCATACCATGAATTAACCAACCCATATCATGAAGTAACCATCCCATACCATGAAGTTACCACCTCATACCATGAAGTAACCATCCCATATCATGAAGTAACCACCCCATATCATGAAGTAACCACCCCATATTATAAAGTAACCAATTCCATATTATTAAGTTACCATCCCATAACATGAAGTAACCACCCCTTACCATGAATTAACCTGCCCATATTTTAAAGTAACCTACCCATATTATTAAGTAACCGTCCCATTACATGAAGTAACCAACCCATATCACGAGGAAGCCATCCCATATCATGAGGTAACCTACCCATATCACGAGGTAACCATCTCATATCATGAGGTAACCACCCCATATCATGAGGTAACCATCCCATATCATTACGTAACCACCGAATATCATGAGGTAACCACCCCATATTATGAAGTAACCATCCCGTATCATAAATTTACCACCCCATATCATGACGTAACCACCCCATATCATGAAGTAACCACCCCATATCATGAAGTAACCACCCTATATCATGAAGTAACCATCCCATATCATGACGTAACAACCGCATAACATGAAGTAACATGTACCTGCCCATATCATAAAGTAACCATCCCATATCATAAAGTTGCCACCCCATATCATGAAGTAACCACCCCATATCCTGAAGTAACCACCCCATATCATGAAGTAACCATCCTATATCAAGACGTTGCTACCCTATATCATGAAGTAACTATCCCAAATCATGACGTAACAACCCCATAACATGAAGTTACATGTACCTGCCCATATCATAAAGTAACCATCCCATATCATAAAGTTGCCACCCCATATCATGAAGTAACCACCTCATATCATGAAGTAACCACCCCATAAATGAAGTAACCACCCCATATTATGAAGTAACCATCCTATATTAAGACGTTGCTACCCCATATCATGAAGTAACCGTCCAATATCATGACGTTACCAAGACATACTATGAAGTAACCACCCAATGTCATGAGGTAACCATCCCATATTATGAAGTAACCATCCCATATCATGACGTAACAACCCCATAATATGAAATAACCACCTCATACTATGAAGTTACAACCCATATCATGAAGTAATTACCCAATATTATGAAATAACCACTCTATACTCGGAAGTTACCACCACAAATCATGAAGTACCCACCAAGTGTATGAAGTAACCACCCCATTTTATGAAGTAACCATCCCATATCATGAAGCAACCACCCAAAATCATTACGTAACCACCCCATATTAGGAAGAAACCATCCCATATCATGACGTTACCACCCCAAATCATGGCGTAACCACCCAATATCATAACGTAACCATCCCATATCATGAAGCAATTATCCCATATCATGACGTTACCGACCCATATCATGACGTTACCGACCCATATCATGGCGTAACCACCCAATATCATTACGTATCCACCCCATATCATTACGTTACCGACCCATATCATGGCGTAACCACCCAATATCATTACGTAACCACCCCATATCATTACGTTACCACCCAATGTTATGAAGTAACCATCCCATATCATGAAGCAACCACCCACTATCACGACTTAACCAACCCATATCATGACGTTACCTCCCCATATCATGGCGTAACCTCCCAATGTCATGACCTTACCACCCCATATTATGAAGTAACCATCCCATATCATGAAACAACCACCCCATATCATGACGTAACCACCCCATTTCATGACGTAACTATCAAATATCATGACGTAACCACCCCAAATTATGAAGTAACCACCCGATATCATGAAGCAACCGCCCCATATCATGACTTAACCGCCCCATATCATGACGTAATCAACCTATATCATGGCGTAACCACCCGATATCATGACGAAACCACCCAATATCATGACGTAACCACCCCATATCATGAAGAAACCACCCCATATCATGACGTCATCACCTCATATCATGACGTAACCACCCCATATCATAGCGTAAACACCCCATATCATGACGTAACTTCCCAATATCATGACGTTATCACCTCATATCATGACGTAACCACCCCATATAATGACATAACAACACCATATCACGAAGAAACCATCCAATATCATGATGGTACAAAATGTACCACTGCATATAATGATATTACTTCCGCATATAATGATGTTATCATCGCATATAAAGAAGTAACCACCATATATAATGATGTTACCACCGCATATAATATTGTGACCACCGCATATAATGATGTTTCCACCGCATAAAATGATGTAACCACTGTATATAATGATGTTATCACCGCATACAATGATGTGTCCAACGCATATAATGATATTACCACTGTATATACATGTAATGATCTTATCACCGCATATAATTTTGTCACCATCGCATATAATGATGTTATCACCGCAAATGATAATGTTACTACCGCATTTAATGACGTTATCACCGCAAATGATAATGTTACCACCGCATATAATTATGTTACCACCGCATTTCATAGAAAGTTTTATCTAAAGGCAGACAATTACTTCATCCAAAATAACAAAATTGATTAAGATAAAATTTAGTATTTCCAAAACAACGGTCATCAACGGTCTCAAAGGGGAAAATGAATTTAGAATAGACAGAACCTCTATAAATCTAAGCTAAAAGATGATTTTTAAGTCAATAATTTTCATGCTACAGAACCTTATGGAATACTAACATTTATTTTATTTTATTTGTTTACCCATCCCAAATAAAGCGAAACTTTAATGTGTTAAATTTTCTGGATACTTAGAGTTGTAAACAATTTCAAAAACCGTGTTACGCCCCTAGAGAGTGACTTGTCTTCTGTTCGCACTTATCATTTAAGATTTTAATTTAACAAGTTTTTATTATCATAATTCATTTGGATCTTTCATACATGATTACTAGTCTTTAGGATTGTTGTGATGTCGATTTATTTCCTTACATTCTGGAGCTTAATTGTTTATGCAGTTATTGTTTGTTTGGCAATGTCTCTCGTTCTGTCGATTCCACTCATCATGATTTCTACACACAAAAACTAAGAAAACTAAGAACGCAAACTTTTATTTCAATGTATGAATATGTATGTAGCAAATAACAATAGCCATACACACATGGACACATTAATCTATTCAATTCCAATCATGCGAGAATATGTAGGTACACACCTTGAAGAATGTTTGTACATTATGTATTAAAGTTTTTCTTTCTTTCTTTAAAATGCTATGTTTATATATAGTATATAACTATGAATAAATAAAACATGGTTTTAGTATTAATAACTATGGCATGTGAAACGTAGCAATATTCAATGATCATATTTATATGCACACAACATATACATTTTATTCAATAATTTTATATTAATATTCAATAATTATCTATATACATATTTATATATATAAATATATATATATACACTCAAAATATCTATTTATGTACAATATTTTAAAATTTATATTGCAATTATTTTACATATGTGCAATCAATAATATCTATGCGTAAATATGTATGTATGTGCTATACCTGCATTCTGGGTAAGAGTTCGTTACGATGGTTTTGATTGGCTAGTTGAAACCAATATGGCTGCGTCCATAATAAGGCGTGCCTCGTTAGTGCTTCGACCACTGTCCATCTAAATGACTGATAAAAGTGACAAGCTTCCTTTCCTTTTTAAAAAGGAGATCAATACGTTGACCAACGTGTGTGTTTTTTGAAAAGAAGTATAATTGAAATTTCTATCTTCTGTCTAGTATATGTCTCCATTAAGAACGCTTTTGATGGTGTATGTTGCGGGTAACAAATAAAAATCAACGTACTGAGAGTACAGGTAAAATAGATATCCTGGGAAAATTGTTCACTAATTCTGTTATTTTAAATTTGACTCGTGTGAATTCAACCTGAGTTTATGACTTTTAACAAGGCACTTTACCCTAATTGTCTTAGGTGAAATAGCTAGGGTGGGTCTCTGCATGTACTTAATTGAACGATGTTAAGTTATATCAAAGGTCAACATAACCGTCACCAAATGTCACAGGTCAAAGTGGTCATCAACATCGATCAATATAGCATACTTTTCATGTGCACATCTTAGAACAATGCAAAGTTATACAAGAGGTCAATACATAGGTCTCTAAAGGTCACGATCAACTTTGTCATCAAATATCGACCAAAATCGCATACTTTTCATTTGCACATCTTCGAACAACGTCAATTTATATCAGAGGTCAATATATGGGTCACCAATGGGCATACTGACCAATGTGACGTACTTTTCATTTGCACATATTATAACAATGTAAAGTGTTACCAAAGGTGAATATATAGGTCACCAAAGGTCACAGGTCAACTTGGACATCATTATAAATCAAAATAGCATACTTTTCATTTGAACATCTTCGAACAATGTAAATTTATACCAGAGGACAATATATAGGTCACCATAGGTCACAGATCAACTTGTTCATCAATATCAACCAATATGGTAAACTTTTCATTTGCACATCTTATAACAATGTAAAGTGGTCCCTTAAGGTCACACGTCAACTTGGTCATCAATACCGATACATTGTGGTTCAAAAAATAGAGTTCATTTTTAGAATAGTGTTTGACAAAATGGCAAAACACATATGTGCTTGTACTGGTATGTGACAATATTTACATATCTCTTGTTAAAATATTATATTATACAAGTGCGTCACCAGTCTTTCTTCCTGCTAGAATTAATAAGTGTAGTGCTGTTAAAGTTGTACTACAGAGATGCATGCTGTTATATAGGAAATGTGAAAGTTCGTATCGTACAAAACAACACTATGCGGTCTTCTGAAGTAACATAAACCGCTCGGAACACCTCTCAATGACTCATTCTTCTTACCATTGACGAGAGGAGTTGCGAATACCATAGGTATGCGCACTAACCACACCTTACTTTCTCCTCGCTAATACATTTACTGCGTGGTTTGTTTGTTTGTTTGTTTGTTTGTTTGTATTAAGGGCTTATTATCCGAGAAATTAATTTTCTGAGTAAATTGAATATAATCTTAATTCAATGCGTGAGCAATTTTGCAAGTCTAATACTTTTAACATAACATTTAAAATAACACCATTCATAATTAAGCTATAGTTAGTTTTTATTTGTAAATAATGGTTTTCATTTCAAAGTGGAAATCAAAACAAAAATATATCCTAACATTTACATAAGTCAAAATGAGTTACAACTGATTCTATCAGCGGAGAATGCGAACTTGTTCGAATAGTCATTTTGTTATTTAAAAAGCGGTAAAAGGTTCTTGGGATTATTTTTAACAAGGACGTTAAAGCAAATGGTCCATCGTAAATGTATGGTTAACAATTCCATTTTAAATCAGTTCAAGACTCTTTCCTACATTTGTTTCAGGTTAATTTCTTTCTGAGCTTGGTTTGATTGCACACTTGCAAAAAAGCAATTTCTTTCTCCAACCATTTTATTTAACTATCGAAATGTCTTCATACTCGTTCTTTTGATGTCTGTCGAGTGATTCATAATTAATAGCAACATCTACATCAGAAGGGGCACTGAACGATGTTTCTACTGTGGTATTTTCATATGCACCTTGTTCATAACTAGTGCTGGATGGTTTAGCAGAATTCTTCTTCCTGTATTTGATCAATAAAGCCCCACTGACTACCAACGACGCACACAATAAGATGACAAGTATTGTTATAGCTGCAATGTAAGCCCCATTCGATACGTCATTATCGGGATTAAACTGCATTGTAGAACCTTCTACAGAAAGGTCTTCATTGTTTATCTGTAAACATTCTCTCACTGGCTGTAGCCATAACTCGTCGGACAAAGTGATACAGACTCGGTCATATTGTTCATTGCTTGTAAACGGTACTTTCATTTCGAATATTGACGATAAAGTTTTAGTTGATGCTATATTGCAAGCTTTCATTAGTTCGACTTTGGTTAGAGTTTTTGTTGTACTTTTAATATATTGAGACTCAAGTTTCCAAGATAATTTTTCACCGTACTGTGTATATGATATGGAATTCATCGAACATTTTTCAATATTCTCTTTTGAAATGAATATGGTGTATTTCAAACCACAGTTGTCAGTAGAAAAACATTTGGACGAAATTCCATGTACATTTTCAGGGAATTCACAATGACTCCCGTCAGTGGTAATATTGTAGTTGTGCAGCCATGCCATTGAACATGAACAAACTATAGGGTTGCCCTTGTAATACACAGCTGTAAGGTGTCTGATATCAGAAAATTCAACACTAGGAATAATGGAAATGCTATTTTCAGAAATATCCAATGTAGATACATTGTGGAGGAGTTTGTCTGGAAACTGTTTAAGTTTATTACCACTTAGATCAAGGAGACTCAGTATATGTGGGAATTCAGCATTTGGAATGACGGAAATCATGTTCCCCGCAAGATAAAGATATCGTAAGTTTCGAAAGTGTGACATATTTACCTGGAATGTCTGAAGTCTATTGTAACTCAAATCGAGAGAATATAATGAAGTTAAATTACGGAACGCATCACCATGGATATGATTGATTAAGTTTCCTGTTATGTTTAGAAACTGCAACCTTCTCAAAGTTGATATCGGTGCAGATATTACTCGGATGATGTTATAACTTAATTCTAGAGTGTAAATTAGGTCAAACGTGGAAGAGGCATCGTGGGGCAGCTGATCTATAGCGTTGTATGATAAATCAAGAGTAAAACGGTAAATATAACCACAGCCAACAAACAAATCACATGCTATGAACTGCGTCAGCTTATTGTGTGCTAACGATATGAGAGCACCATGAACACTAACAGTAGAATGACAGACAACTAGAGGCGAACAATGTTCTATTTTGTTATGCGCCACATTTATAGAAAGGTGATGCATGCGGTGTATATCGCCCAGGAACACGATAGACGGAGTAAGCTGTAAATTGTTGTTCTTTATGTCAATGATAAAGTCATATATACTATACTCAGAAGTGAACGTAAAATTGTTTGCAATTGATATATTACAGTAAGAAAAATTTAAATGTATAGCATCTCCAATTGAAAATCTCATCGATGGTAATGTATGAATGTTGTTACCTGAAATATCGAGTCTCTCCAATGCCTGCATCTCTCTCAATTGATATGTTGAATTCAGATAGGATATCAGGTTACCTGCTAAAGACAATCTGGAAAAGGAGAAATTATGTTTGCAAGAGGGAAGACTCTGAATTTTATTCCTATCTAGGTTTACGGATATCCGAGAATCTTTTGTACCATTTAAAAAACATACAAAATTAGATGGAACACAATTGTCACTTAATTCAAGAACTATGTTCGACGGTATTTGTATGTTAGGTATGGTCTCTTGTGTGTCGCAGAAAAGTCCCGTATTCTTGAATGTTACTGTGTGTACTGAGTTAGGTAAAAGAACATCCATAAAATCAAGAACACTCTTAGTAGATAAAGGATTGTTAGACATGTCAATCTGTTCATGTACAACGGAGAACAATGAAGTGTGAATTTCTTTAAGATTATTGAAGGAAGCATCCAGTCGTTTCAAAGTATTGTTGTCACTGTTTGTAAATTGTAGGTCGCTTAGTTTGTTGTGTTGGCAAAATAATGCACATCGACTGCCACTCTGTAAACGCAGCTTAAAAGACTCAAGTCGGTTGTATGAAACATCGATTGTCAATCCAGTAAACATAGCACTTTGAGGGAACATATTGTGAGACACTCTTGAAATAGAATTATTACGGAATGAAAACAATGAAAGTTTATTGCTGATGTCAATCATTGGTCCTATGTAGTGAACCATATTGCTGGAAAGATCCAATGTCTGAAGGTCCTTCATCTGTGAAATAACTTCAACGTTGACAACATCTATCAGGTTGTTCGATAAGTCAAGGATCTTTACAGCTGATAAGTTGAACAAGCAAAACCAAATGTCTGACCTTAATTTGTTGTGTGAAAATGTCATGCTTGTGAAAGTGTCTATAGAACGATGGAATGATTTAGCATGTATGCGTTCCAAAGAATTTCTACTTGCATCCAATGATTGCAGTTTGAAATATTGATAGATCTCGCTCTCCTTGAATTCAAAAATTTTGTTTCCCCGCAGATTTAGAATTTGTAATGAAGGTTGACTGTCCCATGCCATGTATGAACTCAGTGTGTCTATATGATTATCAGACAAATCTAACAACTGTAAAGATGGCGGGATGATGTGTTCCGGAATACACGAAATGAAATTGTTACTCAAAGTTAGTTCCTCTAAAAACCACAGTCTATTTACTGTACACGACGGAAAATACTCCAGCAGATTGTTATCCAAGTTCAGAATTGTAAGCACATATTGAAACTTTGTAAATACTCCACATGATAAATGACGAACACCAATGTTCTGTAGGTCAAATCGTTTTGTAAGTGGCGCGTGACTGAAAGATTTGTCATTCAAACTTCTTAAAATCCAACTCATACGGCCCTTCATATAAAACCGTATGAAAGGAACTGTTTCGTTAGTTTTTGGAAACGTTGGTATAATGTCCACTTGATAGTGTGGATTACAATAAATATATCCTGACCACCCCGTATTACATAGAGCGTTAATACAATGAAACGATGAAAACCAAACCATCACACAAACAACTATGTTTATCGGAGACATGTTTACAGATACAGATGAATTCAATATGCGCTGCATTTATATCGAATCAGGAAGTATATTGACATAAATGCCTTTGTCACTAAAACGCGGAACGGAATAAAAAGACATCTTGCATGCATCAACATTTCTTTCAACAAAAGTTACGTTTCGTTGTAATGAATTTTTGTTCACTCATTATATCATAAGATTATGTACAACTACATAATAAGATTGTGTGTTCACATAATACATTGTTTAACCTAAAAACTAAAGTTACTAGATGCAACTCGAAAGTGGGCCTTCGTAGATACCCCCGCTTTAATGTTCGCCACCTTAAACATATCTAACCTGTGCATTTAGAAAGGTTGATATTGTATGTGTATAAGTTTCAGTGAATATAACAGAAACAAACAAGCAAAACTGCTAGGGAAGGTAATATTACATAACATTTCAGAAAGTTTACTGGCGTACTTGAAGAAGGAGTTTCATTACAATACGTGAAAAAACATTGGAGATATGCTCCGGAAACCAATATTCAATAATATAGGTTAAAGGTCAAGGTAGAGGAAGCAGTGACCTACTTATGGTGCCTGACACACGGCCTTCCACACAAGTTTCCTAATACTAAGTCTTCATTACAATACTTGAAATAAAACATTGAGATTTGCCCTGGAAACCAATATTCAATAATGTAGGTCAAAGGTCAAGGTATAGATCGCAGTGACCTACCTTTGGTACGCTACACATCGCCTTCCACACAAACACTTCTGTATTGAATTTCATTACAGTACGTAAAAAAAATTGGAAATACGCTACTGTAACCAATATTCAATAATGTAGGTCAAAGTTCAAGGTAGAGATAACAGTGACCTACTTAAGATATTTGACACGCTGCCTTCAGCACAAGTTACCTTGTGTTAATGTTTCATTACAATACGTGAAAAAACATTGGAGATACGCTCCAGGAACCAATATTCAATAATGCAGGTCAAAGGCCAAGGTATAGGTAACAGTGACCTACGTTTGGTACGCGACACACCGCCTTTCACACAAGTACCCTTATCTTAAGTTTCATAACAATACGTGAAAAAACATTGGAGATATGATCCGAAAAATGTTCGGACACAAATATTCAATAATGTAGTTCAAAAAGTCAAGGTAGAGGTCGCGGCGACCTTATCATGATACGCGACACACCGCGTTCCACACAAGGACCGTTACGTAATACTAAGTTTCATTACAATATATATAAAAAAAAAAAAAAAAAAAACGTGGAAGATATTATCTGGAAACTGTTCGGACGCACGGACGCTCTCACTTAACCCTACTTGTGGGGTGATTTCATTTCTTTTGTTTGTTCATTTATGAGTTACAACGCACAAATGTTTCCGCTTTATTCCATCGCTAAAAAAAAGTACATGCGCACTGCAAATTTTGATGCATTTTGGGTAAAAAATCACTTTAAAGCACAATTTCGTTTACTATAGGAGATGACGGAATAAACCTTATTTATAACCCATAAAACATCCTTTGCACCCCACAAGTATATCTCTGGACACGTACGGACACACGGACAAGGCAAACACTATATACCACCCACTTCGTTGAAGCGGCGATATAATAATAGTATGGTCCTTTTAACTGATGTCACCAATTATGTGACCTAGTAGAAGCATATCGTAAAATGCCACACGCTCAAGGGTGGATGGTTACACTTAACAAATCGGTACCCGTTGTTTCTTTTCATGACATCTGCAATGTAAATATATGAAGGGTATGCTCATCGTCAGAATAATATGACCAAGCAATGTATCATATAAAGTATATATCACTCTGTCTCAACCAGACAGGGTCGACATATTTTTGTATATTAACACATTATACGAAATTAATACGATACAATGCAGTATTCACTAATTGGGGACCCATGCAGGGATATGTAAATATAACAAATTCATGTTTTACTGTTTATTACAGAGAACAATAATAACAAAACATGTTCCAAACAAATTACAAAGTATTGTGTTGACTGGTTCATACAACCCTGTGTGAAGTTACAATAAGCTCCCTAACGCACTCTTTCAGCTTCGAAACATGTATATCTCCTTCCTTATATCACTTTTTCACGCAATTTCTTCTTTTATTCTCGTTATTACGACCTTTTGTTCTCGCTCCATATTTAATTTTTACTGCCTTCTTGGGCCACACAGTCTTACGCCGATGTTTTTCTTATGCCACAAATACCTTATATGTATACATTTTTGGAATTGGTATTGCCTGCTGCACATTTTGAGACATTATTATTATTATTATTATTATTATTATTATTATTATTATATTAGG
>JAUMGZ010201655.1:0-12510 GCA_032359645.1 Pododesmus macrochisma | reverse complement strand
CAACTGCCGGCGCGTCAAATGAACATCAATATGCACTTATTATATATCTGTAGAAAGAAGAGATTAAGGAGAATCTACACCAGTCAGCATAATAGCTATACGTCATAGCATGGCTGAGATATCCGAGACCAAAGTTGGGGCGATTTCCCATAGGTTCTAGCGTAGACGCCATTGGCCTGAACTCTCTAATTTATGACACAATTTCCCTTTTAATCAAACATGTCTAGCATGAAGAGAACATTTTGTATACAAAGTTTGGTTCTCAAAAACACATTTCTCCATCAAAATAACAATGACTCCAATCAAATAATTGAGTGATGCAGAATTATATCTGAATCAGAACCTATGGTAAACCGGTTCCCACTTTTATCGTACAGAAGCTGCGTATGAGTGGAGATAACCAGTCTAAACGACTGATGACTAAGACACCAACAAATATCAAGCGAAAGAGCAAAACTTCACATTTAAACATACATGTACATTAGGCAGATCAGGGAACAAATCTTGGAAAAATGATCACACCAGAATGCCCAAACACTCATATTCACATTACCGACTATATTTCCTCTAAATCAGTTGAAAACTTTAGGAAGAGATAAGTCCCAGTCATCACACCCTAATAACCAACATGTAGTAGAGAAACAAGGAGAACAACATGTTATTTTGCCTTCTGTGTGTAAACTTTATGTTATATATTGTCCTCAAAGGTAGTGTAAGGAATTAGGAATTTAACTGCTTCATTAAGAAGGTCATTTTACTTCATTCTCATAGATAACAACATACAAGTCTTCATGTTCAGAAGGTCATTTTACTTCATTCTCGTAGATAACAACATACAAGTCTTCACGTTCAGAAGGTCATTTTACTTCATTCTCATAGATAACAACATACAAGTCTTCACGTTCAGAAGGTCATTTTACTTCATTCTCATAGATAACAAAATACAAGTCTTCACGTTCAGAAGGTCATTTTACTTCATTCTCATAGAAAACAACATACAAGTCTTCCCTTTCACAAGGTCATTTTACTTCATTTTCATAGATCACAACATACAAGTCTTCACAATTGCTTTTAGAATTTTGACATTTATATTTCTCTTAGACAATGATTATAGATCTATGGCCTCATCAGGACCACATTCTGAGGCAAAATATGTTGACCTTATAAATTGAGGCAATCAGCATTTGGTGTGTTGTGGTCTATTTTACTTTTATTCTTACAAAGATAGAAAATGGAAAAAAAATTATTCTGTCAAATAAGATTTTCTTTAAAGCTGTCTACCTCATCTGGTTGCAATTGTTACACATCAAAATCAATATTTTTGAAAATACCATCATTTTTGCATGATTACAGTCATGTTTTTGTGGTTACTATAGCTACAAATCTCAATCAAGATAAGGTTTTTCTTTATCAAAGTTGTCTGCTGTGGTTGCCATAGTTATCCCTCTAAATCATCATCAGGATCTTCTCGTTAAAATTGTATGCTGAGGTTGCCATAGTTACATATCTAAATCATCGTCATGATCTCGTTAAAGTCATCTGCTGAGGCTGCCATAGTTACACATCTAAATCACAATCAGGATATTCCCATTAAAGTTTTCTGCTGAGGTTGCCATAGCTACACATCTAAATCATCATCAGGATCTTCTTCATCAAAGTCATCTGCTTCATCGGGTTGGTAGAAGACTTTTCCTTCCCCAACAGATCTTGTCAATGTGGCTTCTTTTCTGCATTTATAAAAGGTAAAATTTGTATAAATTATCATTGAATATATTTTCTTGTCTCTTACCTAATACACACGTAGTGATCATGAGAAACATTATTACTGACCTGAGAATTGTTTTTTCCCCCTTTACATACTACATGTTTATCAAATTGAGATACATTTCACTTTACAAGTTGTATTTATATTTAAAATAGGACATCAATGTCATAACGCCATCACAATTTTTTTAATGTAACATGTTTAATAACACTTCATTATGAGGCCGTGTAACAATGGCATAAAGTCGTATAACATTGTTAAAGCGAAGGCATTCATTGCTAATTTTCACACATTTTAAAGTATTTTTATGATTAAATCACAAAGAACCCTTTTTATTTGAATCATTTGATAAAGATAATCTGAAATTTGTTGTCATTTAAAATATAAAAGATTCATAAAACGTGTCATGAATTGTTCATTTAATTCATGACTCGTTTCATAAATTTCTTATGAAATGAATCCTCATTTCAAATTCTCTTTATAAACATGCATCATGACTTGCAGCATAAGTCTGAGAAGTGTCAAATTACAAGTGTTAAAATAAGCCAAGAAGTGTTTACAACAAGGGGAGACAACTATTATATAAAATATTCATAACCATTTCATCTAGTCTAGATATATCTGATTTCAATATAATTTCATTTGAATAATAGTTATGTTATAGCTGTGACAAACACAGTTTCCTCCCTTATAATAAATATGCTTTAAGCAATTCATAAAACACTGTGCCATTTGCAGTATTTTTTCTTTGTTTTCTTTAATAAACTGAAACAAATAAAGATCATTCCGAACAAACATACAAATACATTGTATTTAAAATTTAAGTTATTTCTCAAATAAAAGCAATAGTTAGAAAAGAATTTTCAGTACAAGCTGAGAAAAACCACACAGGGATTTGTCATTGATGTAAAATCTACTGCTGCCATGGCAACTGCCAAGTGTGATGTGATATTTACTTTCATCGCTGTGTGAAAGGGAAAATGTTGGCCATCTTACCCAATAGAAAGTATAGATAATTAAATTTTATTTTTTACATATTATTAATCTTTTAACATATTTATAGATGTTTTTAGTCAAACAATCTCTACATATATGTTAACCAAACATCTAATTAATGTTCCTACGGTTAGTCCTAGGGTACATTTATGATGTATAACTTTTAACATTTGATTCATGCCTAATCAGTCAACAGTCAAAGCTGTTTACCTTAGGTTTTGGAACCAACCCAATGAACTGTTTCCCCAAGACTGCATGAGACATGAAACACATGTTGTGTTGCCTGATCAATGAAAGCAAATGACATATCTAGGTAATATATTCTTTTCACAACAAAACAATATTTTCATAAGTTAACTGGCTTGTTATGTTTTTCTTGTAATTTTTCTTGAGAAACCGTCAAATTTATATTATGTTTTTACAGTATATAGAAAGTCAGGTAACAATATATAGTGCCTGACCTCTGCTGATCATAAGTGTACGGTAGTTTGACCTCACTCCTTGCCTGCTTCTCAGTTTCTGTCAGGGAAAGGTTAAAGGTTAAGTTAGCTGTTGGGTCTGGTTGCTGAAAAAATAAGACAATAAACATTTAGAATCAAAGAAACTTAATACCGACTCCAATCTTTAGAGTGCCTTATCAAATAATTTTATTGACAGTATTTCTTTCCTGTTGATTTGCAACTTAAATATATATAGGTTAAGTATAGGAATATCTTAATTTGGTAGAACTTTGGTGTGGGGAGATATTGGTGATGCATTAGTATTCATTGTAATATGAAGTTAGGTATGATACTATCGCGATATACGCAGGTCTATCAAAGGCTGGTTACTGATCTCCAACATATTATCTTGTGTGAGGAAATGAAGGTAAACATTTCGGAAAAATTTAACATTATGATTATGTTAACTCCATAAATATAGACAAGAATATAAAGTTTTGGTGAAACCAGTTATTTACGTTATGCATGAATATGTCTAATATTACAGAACAATAGTGACCATTCAGAGCATGCACAAAACAAGTACACGAAGCCTGGTAGCCCAATTGCTCAAACAGAGAGACCAGCTCCATATTACTTCCTTATAGATGTCATTCAAATGGCAAAGCAAACTATAAGTATACAACTGAAGTAATTGTTATATAAAACAAATCATATGAAAAGTTGTTAGCATCTAAAATAAAAATGAAAGACTTTCCTCCATCTCGCCTTCATCTAAATTAACTAAAAGTGGCCAAAGGAACGAGTACAGTCAAACCTGTCTTTAAAGACCTCCCAAAAGACCGGAGAAAAGTGGTCTTTATATGGAGGTGGTCTTTATATACAGGTAAAAATAAGTGTAATTAGACTTCATGGGACCTGATTTTAGTGGTCTTTATGTACATATGGTCTCTTTATTGAGGTGGTCGCTAGAGCAGGTTGCACTGTACAGGTAATTGTATGGGCAAAGTCATCTACCTTCCTAAACTTTAAATTATATACGCAGCTAGACAACACAATTTGTTGTGTGTGTGTGTGTGCGTGCGTGTACGTGCGTGTGTATGTGTGTGTGCGTGCGTGCATAAAGACAAACCTGTGATTGATCTTGTTTGTCTCGTAGCACTGACTTCACCTCAGTAAGATTTATCATCTCAAACTGTTCTGACAGGTTATAGTGCTCCACCTTGAATGATGAAGAGTTGAACAAATCTAAAGTTTTAATATGGTACATGTACTTAATAATTTGCATAGGAAATCTGGTTCAATATTGAACTACAGTGCAGCAGTTCAGAAGAACATGCAGATATTCACCACACAATTTCTTCAAAAATAAATAACAAAAAATGTTTAAAAAAACAAAACTAGCAAAATAATTCTTTCATCAAACTTTTAAATAAATCTTATCACAATATTGAGAGAACAAATTTCAACAAAGCAAACTGGTAATAGTAGGATTGTTTTAATTTTGAGGTGGCTGTTAAAGGCGAGGTTACTGCAACAAACTGTGTTGGAGAAAAAACTTACAATTCTGATAACTTTGCCTGAAGCTCTCTTATGAAGGGTTCTACAACAAAACTGGTGATCTGGTGATGTTGAAGCAGTAACATTGATAACACTCTGTGCTGTGTGTTCCACCAGAGAGAGGCTGTTGTTGTCATGGAGATCCCGGTGAAGGAGGCAGATAACAGCTTCCAATGAAGAATCTATAAAAAGCAATACTTATTATTTTAACACATTATAAAATTAATGTAAATGTATTGCAATTAGAGAATTTACTAACAGAATGAGTAGCAATTCTGCTGTTTTTGTAGAGTGATCAATATATATATATATACACATACATGTATTGGGTAACATTCAAATGGCCTTGAATCTGAAGAGGAGACACAATATTTTCAAGATGATTAATTTAAATGTGCAGGCAATTATCTTTAATTTATGGATATCAGGAAACTATATGTGGTCAAAACACGACATTTACAGACCTCAAATATGTGAAAACCCTCAATCTAATTAAAATTAGACCTATATATTCCGCTCCTCTGATCTAACAACACCCCATAGAAGGTCACCTCAGCATGACCTTTGCTTTGGTCTTAGGCAATCAACACACCGCCTTCTTAATCGTTGGTGTGCTTTCATTCTATTCAACTATATGCTTACACCAACGATTAAGAAGGCAATGCGCTGGTTGGCTAAGACCAAAGGTCATGCTGAGGTGACCTCAAACGGGGTGTTGTTATATCCTGTATTGTAGTGTATCGTCGAGAAGCCGAATGTACAGGTCTAATTTTAATTAGATTGTGAAAACCCCATGACCATAGCATGTTACAGGTGTTGTGTCACAACAATGTCCACAAAAATGTTTTTTAGAAAGTATAGGGGAGGTAACTCCTACTGTTTATTACATTCCCATGGTAGAACAGTGCATTATTGAAAACTAAATGTGCTGTATTTATTCATTATTATAACTTAGACAAAGCTTTAGACCAATAGAATGAGGCTAAGCCGAGCCCAGAATCTCTTATAATTTGTATTAGTATATATTGTCATTAGAAAATAAGTTGTAATATTTACCAAGATGAATTAAAGTCAAAGGTAGCAATCAGACTATCTAAAATTGTACAGTTTTTGAACCTGTAATAATTGAAAACAAAATGTATCTTCTCAATATACATTTTACCTATGAGTTCTGTGTTGGAGAGGGTGTGTAGAGTTTTACAGGTGTATGGAACCGGTCTATGTAACAGCAAGGGACTAATTGAGTCCACAATTACACAAGTTTTATCCTCTTTGTTACCACGGTGATGATTAGAGATATGCTTGAGTAAGTCTGTATCCATGGTGATCCCAGATGTATCATCATTCCAATCACTCTCCAAGCTATGTTGTGCTTTGTGTATCTGTATTCTGTAAAAAAAAAAAACAAGCAAATGCTGAATAATCAGAAATGTTGGTAAGTACCAGACAATTGTGATGTCTCATTCAACAGAATCAGAAATGTTGGTAAGCACCAGACAATAGTGATGTCTCATTAAACAGAATCAGAAATGTTGGTAAGGGCCAGACAATAGTGATGTCTCATTCAACAGAATCAGAAACGTTGGTAAGGGCCAGACAATAGTGATGTCTCATTCAACAGAATCAGAAATGTTGGTAAGGGCCAGACAATAGTGATGTCTCATTAAACAGAATCAGAAATGTTGGTAAGGGCCAGACATATAGTGATGTCACATTCAACAGAATCAGAAATGTTGGTAAGGGCCAGACAATAGTAATGTCACATTCAACAGAATCAGAAATGTTGGTAAGGGCCAGACAATAGTGATGTCACATTCAACAGAATCATAAATGTTTGTAAGGGCCAGACAATAGTGATGTCACATTCAACAGAATCAGAAATGTTGGTAAGGGCCAGACAATAGTGATGAATCATTCAACAGAATCACTGCTTACTTTTATTGATTTCTTTTTAATGTTGACTTTCAAAATCATGTCTTGTGACAATAGTGATGTGTCATTCTTCAGAATCATTGCTTACTTTTTTTCATTGATATTTTTTCTAAATGTTGAACGTTCACAATCTTGTCTCATGTTTTATTCAATGTTTACATTCCCATTTTAAATTTGAGCCAAACATCTCATTGACAATTACATGCACAATATCTCATGTTGTGTATGTCATTGCGTCAATCCTTTGTGACATCTCAAATTGTGTTCTAGTTCCTATTCTGATTCATGAAATTTACAAGCATGGTTTAGCCTTTAAAAACTCACCATGCTCATTGAATGTGTGTTGAAAGTTTACTTTCAGTGTTGGATGTCACAACACCCGAGACATTAAAATTAGGTAATTTTTGTTCTCCTATCTAAACACTCAACCTTCTGTGAAGGGCTGATTGACAGGGTGTCAAGATAGTGTGTTCAAGTGATTATGTCAATGTGTCTGCAGCATGAGATTTCAGTGAGTCAGCACCATAAAGTCACCACCAGTGTGCATTATTACAAGCAGACACTGTCTTGATATGATTTAGACATACATGTATGTTGAAAGGACGGAGGGAATATAAAGGCACAAATGTTGAACTTCAGTGACAAAAAACTTGTGTAACAGCCAAAAAGAATTACAAACAGGGCATTTACAATCAGAAGGTATATGAATAGTATGTACATTGTTGTAATCTAATTTTAAGGTTGGCTTTATTAAAGTCAGATGAAATGAATTCACCTAGCAAGGATGTCTTGAGGAAGCTTTTTCAGTAGATCCTTACTCCTGTGGTCAAGTGTGATAAAATGTAATGATTCCACTCTGAAATATATGACATTTAATTAAATACATATCACCACGAGAATATTACTTTTTCATTTGTTTTTATAGGTTCAAGTTTCTGATGCTGCAGTTCACTTATTTCGCCTGGATACAAACTATACATTGTAACAATCATCACCTCATGAACTTTACAATCATAATATCATTCTTAAATAAATAAATGTAGTTGTACAGTATTTCACTTAAAACTACAAATTTTGATCAGTAGAAAACGTAAGTTATAAGTATCGTATTCGACATAATAATTAAGCACCCCCTCCCTTTTCAAGCACATACCGTCCCATATACTAGCTAGGATCCATTACCCAAGAGCATTGCAGTACATTTATTCACTATGTTTGGACTTGTTATTTGGTCCTAATAAGCAACCCCTATAATTTTCTAATTCTTTAAGTGCCCACAGAGCTTGATAGGTCGAACACAGTATCCACTGTGTTATGATAAAATGACACTGCATTAGTGTATATATGAATATTCATGCATTGTTTTTGTTTTTTTTTGTTGGTTTTTTTTTAATATATGCGATCATGATGTCAATCTGATTAAAATATACCGATCTCCAATAGCGTGTGATGCGTAGATCTTACAACGACCTGTTAGAGGTGATGTGCAGTGAACTTTTAAATTAGCATGAAAGATAAATATAGCAACCAATCAGATTTCATGTTTCTTTTTCACTTAGCTTCAAAAGTAAACAAGACGACCAAGTCAATTCACAATGCTGCTGATAAAGTAAAAGTACTATCAACGTTGACCATTTGAAGAAAAGGCCAAATTCAAATATTATATGTATAGAACTTTCTTCGTAGTTATACAGGGAGTTTTCGTGGGCACAGACATCTTGGTTTGTTTACGTAACCATCACTATCGGATCACTTCGCGCTTTTTCCGTCGCATCTGGAAAAGGCCACTGTGATCTGATTGTCCAACATCACTTTCAAAAATCGAAAAGCCTTCGTTTGATTGGTCAACTAAAATAGCACACAAAGTTCACTGCACATGACCTTTAATGGGTCGTTGTCAGATCTACGTTCACGGAGATCAATATTTTAATCAGATTGTCATGATGTGTTCATACAATACCTTTTAAGAAAACCAAGCAGGAAACATGCTAATATCCCACGTCCAGATTCTTCAGCATTATCTGAAAATGGAATATTATCATGTATGTTTACTAAGTGGATTGTTTTTTAAGCATAATATAACATGCTTTAATTCCTAATTCATGTTTACAAATTATTTTAACAAATATTTTCTCTGTAATAATTAAAGAAAAGCTTAAATTCAGTTCCATATTATAGTGTATGTCATGTGAATTCTAGTAAATAAATGTTCTGGTGGGTGATATATAAAATGACAGTTTTCTATTCTAGACTCACCGGACCAGTCCTCGAACACTTTTACCATACAATTTAGATTATGCAAAACATTGGTAACCAAAGATAGAAAATTCCATCACGATATTTGAGAGGCATCTTTACTACAATCTCCGAGGCATGTTTTGATCATGTGACCGGGATCACTATTCTTGGCGGGAGCTTCGCATCATGCAAGGTTTTTCCAATATTTTTAACAGTTGGCAGAACAGTCCTCGAATACAAACTTTTAATTAAAACATAAATCTAAAAAATTAGGATGCCAGCTTTCATCAAGACCTCTATATCTAAGAAAATAACACTTTATAAGGTATTTGTTGTCTAAAATATATGTTTTATATGTTCCATTTCAACTGTCAACCGGACCACCATTGCACATGCAAAATCTAGGTCAAAACATGTACACCATTTCCAAGAAAAGTCTACTATAATTTCCAAAAATGGGGATGGGAGGAGTCTAGTTTTATACAAGATCAAATTAGGTAACAATGAGCTAGGTCTCTCAGTCAAACAACAATGACGTGTCAATGTTTGCTACAACAATGAGAACCAGATGTGTGTTCGAGCACTGGTCTGATGAGTCTAAATTAAAGCAAATCAAAGAAATCGTGCGGTGACAATTTATCAGCAAACCCAGTGTTTAAAAAGGCGTTTTAAATAGCATGGAACTCTGGCCTCTAACCTACAATATCAGAAAACAGGATATGTTCAAGGTTTTCTTTTAGTGTTGTGCGACCATTTCTCTATCAGCATGTCCTTTATTACTACATGTATATTCATACAATTTCAGATACCTATTGAATGGACAATATAAATATGATTTCAAACGTTTGAACAGAGTGAATTAGTGTGAAATTAATTTCTCCTGATTGTATATGTTGTGTACAGAGGGCGCTATATGTAGTGTATTGCATGCTACGCATGAGTTTTACTCATTCAACGCGACAACGCCACATGGTCGACACGTGTAAATTGTTAATGGACAGCGATTTATTTGTACCTATGGAACAAGACGACACCACAAACTCGGTAGATACCGAAGTAAGCCTCAGTGATATTTTAAAGGCAGTAAAACATCAAGGTGAAAACATTAACAGGATAGACTCGAAGATAAACCGAGAGCTAACCCAACTACGAGAAGAAGTTCAGGGTTCAACGCTTGCTGTTGCTACGCAGGTTAAAAAGTTAAAGTCAGAGACACAGTACAAGTGGAAGTACGACGGTAACAAGATCCAACACACTTTCAATTCGGAGTTGTCTGAGGATTTGAGCCAGATTAATTGGGCCTTGGACAATTCCAAACTTGAATACGCGCGTGAAGTTGTAACTGGCTCCGTTGAGAAGTTACAAAAAAGAAATAAACTGGTCAAGATAGCGGACAGCAGTGAGGGCGGTTGGGAAACGGTTCGCCAATATGAAAGTAATCCGGTTGCAAGCGATTCCGACGACGAGGGCAAAATTAATAGAGCGGAAAACAGGGCTCTTAAGAAGAGGAAAACTTTTCACAAAAGAACATTTAACAAATCAACTGCTGAGTCGCCTTCTATGCGTCAATTCTCTATGCCTTCTGTTCCTCCAAGTTTCCAGCAGCCCTTTCGTGGGCCTCAACAGTCATGGTTCGCAGGATATCCACTGTACCAGCCTACACACCCTGGAAGGAGTACATTTCAGCGTAAAGGACAACAAGGTGGATGTTTCTCGTGCGGTTCTTTCAAGCATTGGAGAAACGAGTGTCCATTCAACCCAAGGTCAACCGTCAAAGCTAAAGCAGACTGATTTTGTAAAAGATGAGTATTTAATTTTAAAACAATTCGATACTGAGTCGACTTTAGATGACAATCTTACCAACGATTATTTTGAATATGAGCAGGGTCAGTCGGAAATTATTGTTAAAGGGAGATTTTAAAGATCAGTTTTGGAAAGATATAGGTTGTCATGAGTTTATTTTAAACACAATTCTGCACGGGTATAAAATACCTTTTTTCTCGACTCCACCTTCAATTATGTTACAAAACAATCAATCAGCAATTAAACATAGTGAATTTGTAGTTAAGGCCATTAATGATTTGCTACTTAAAGGTTTGATTATTGAATGTAAAAGCAAACCCTTTGTTGTTAATCCTTTAACTGTATCTGTTCAGAATAATGACAAAAAACGCCTTATTCTTGATCTAAGACATGTAAATTTACATTTATGGAAGTCAAGTGTGAAATTTGAAGACATAAGATTAAGAGTAGCTATGCAGTTTATTAACAAGGGCGCATACTGTTTTAAGTTCGATATACATTCCGCCTACCATCATATAGATATATATGAACCTCATACAGAATTCCTTGGTTTTTCTTGGAAATTTGAAAATAAGGTTAAATTTTTTTAATTTGCTGTTTTACCATTCGGCTTAAGTTCTGCTTGTTACATTTTCACCAAGATTACACGTCCTTTAATTAAGAAATGGAGAGGTGAGGGTAAGGAGATTCTTATGTATCTAGATGACGGCTTAGGTACACATTCAAACGAGAGCGCTTGTAAACAAATAGCAAGTCAAGTGAAATGTGATTTAATTCTTAGCGGTTTCGTACCCAAACCGGAGAAATCTATGTGGGTACCTACTCAAATACTTGAATTTCTTGGTCACTATATTGATACAAAGAGAGGTGTTTTGAAAATTCCTGAACCAAGATTGTCGAAACTCTATGATACTATTGTTAATATTGAGTCCGATATGAATGTTTGCGGTAAGACACGCGTTAAAAAGGTTGCATCGTTAGTAGGTCAGATTATTTCTATGTCATATGTTATTGGAAATATGGTCTACATAATGACAAAATCCATAACTATAGATGTACAGGCAGCCGTAACTTGGAATAGTTATATAGTTTTGTCAAAAAATAGTTATGATCAAATATTATTTTGGAAAGAAAATGTCAATGCCGTCAATGAAAAACAATTCGTGGTTGATTATTTTTGTCAGTCTATTGTGTTTAGTGACGCAAGTAGTAATACGCGCTGAGATAGCGCTTCATGGTTAAAGAGTGACTTTACAACGCGCTGAGATAACGCCGGAAGTGACGTCATGCGCAAGGGAGATCACTCTCCTCCTTTTTCTGCGCAGCTTCCGGTTCCACCATTTTGTGTACTTCGGGTGTTCTCGGGTTTTATCCATAGTATAGTGTATATGCAAATTTTTTGCCAATTTGTTGCATGCTGGGTATTATGCAAATTTGTTGCATGCTGGGTAATCATGCTGATATCTATTTATAGTTTTTCCGTGCTGGGATATCTATATATTTATATATATATATTTATATTTATAGTAATATGGTTTGGTGGTTTTATGAAAATGAGCAAGACTCCGGCGGGGGTCGAACTCGCAATCTCCGGCTTAGGAGTCCGGTGTCTTATCCATTACGCCACGGCACCGTGACATATTGTCAATAGCAGTCAGTATTTAAACACAGTACTGCTGGAAAGGTAAGTGACGTCATAATGCGCATTGTGACGTCATCATGCGCAAAGTGACGTCATCATTCTAATTTACGACTCAACTCCGATTCCGGATATAT
>JAUMGZ010201633.1:0-12512 GCA_032359645.1 Pododesmus macrochisma | reverse complement strand
ATATATATATATATATATATTAATATATATATAAACGTACTTAAACATGAACATTGCAATACATTTCTACCCTTATTAAAATGATATCCGTGTTTACTCTTTCCTTTACCAACAAATGTGAATATGCAAAAGCAGCTGTCGCATTTACATATTTTATTGAAAAAACACTTTGTGACATAATGATTGTTATCATTTCATATCTAAAAATATCTTTAAACATCTTATACAAGAATTAAACTTCCTCGTTCCTTGTTCCCAACGCGATGTTGATTAACATAGGTTGTTATTGAATCACTCTATTGCCTTTATACCTGGTGTTCACGAATACTTGAGTAATCCCTACACATTATAATTCAATCAGGTTTAAAATAGTGTAAAGAAAAATAGAATTCAAAACGCATATATAACACATTCACTTACCATTGACTAAATATGACTGAAATATTTCATATATATGGTTTGTCATTTTCACTGTATTGATATCGCAACAAAATGATCCATTGACACGTACCACCCTATGATCAAAACAAATTTAGTTTTTAAGTTGAGATGGAGTTCATTTTATGACGGTCCATGCCCAAGTCCATCTCATTCTAAAGGAAAGAATACTTAAAACATATTTAAACGTGCATGAAAACTAAGACAAAAACCTCGTAATTTCATTGCACAAGATATTGTTGAGCATGTGCTCGGTTTAGTAGTTTTGGAGTATTGAAATCATGTGATTGGGCCACTATGACGTCATTTTGTAATGCGGTAAACAGAAAAGACTTTGTTGATGATTGTGTTCAAGCTTTATCTAGGCTTCATATCTAGTTCACTCTTGAAATACCGGGAGGCGTGCCTTCTTTCCAATCTAGCCACTGCGTTAGTTTAACTGTTCACTGTATTGCTATCACCTAATTGTTCTTTGGCATTTGTACTTGCCTGTATACTTTCCTGTATTGTAAATGTGTCTGCTTGACTGATATACATTTCGGCTTTCGTATTTTGGCAACCCCCTTTATGAATTGTTAGTAGTCACTCAGTCATTCCATCCCAAGTCAGTCATTCCATCAAAAGTAGGTCAGTCCGTCCATATGTCTCTCTTTGATTATATATAATATATTTTTATAACTAGTAGAAAGCCCGGCAACTGGGGGGGGGGTAACTCCTCGTCGCCCTATCTTTACCGCTCTGCTTTATTGATAATGTTGCGACGAATATTCCTCTTCCGTTAATGGTTTTTCTCCTTTGCTCTTTCGTCACCATAACTGTGACTTTTTCTTATAGTGACTCTTGCTCCTTTTTAAACTGTGGAAAAGGTTACCATACACCGGAATGACACGGAAGCATCGCGGCGGGTGATACATATGTAGCAGGAAACGCTTCCCATACCGCGAACACCTGGTTTCACCTGAAGTTCGCGATGTTTCCATTTTTAGTTAATAAATGTATATTCGGTTCATTTTTCTGTGTGCGTTCAACGTTTTCTTATTGTTTGCCAATGTCCATGGACTAACGGGCTTAGAATATCGTCTTTGTTTTTCGATTTACTATTTGGTATTTGTACACCATAAATGGCACCGAGTGAGGTTGTTGGCACAATGGCAGCGCTTGAACATATACAATGTCGGCGGAACATCACTATTGAGCGACTGAATATTGATATGCAAGGTAGAATATTTTTATGAGTTTGCCAATAATAATAGTTGAGAAGACACTTCATCAATAAATTGTATTTGAAATTGCATCGTTATGTCCGAAACACTCTGGTAACTAGCTTAAGACGAGACAATCTTTGTTTACAAAAGATGTAAATACTAAAAACCAAGACGATATTCAAAGCCGTAAGTTACTTGCTTTACGAATTGTGCTTTTGAATTATGTGTCAATATGAATGTTCGCAATATACTTTCATCCAAATTGAAGAAAGAATTAATCATATTTTCAATAACTATTTAAAACTAGAAATAATTCTGAAATCAGTTAATTTTACTTACAATATTCAATATTATTTTTGGTTACTCGAGCGAAGCGGGAAACAAGATTGCTCCCTCCAATATTTGGAGGCGATACGTTCCAAAGGGGTAAATTGTACTTCATGTTTTCGCCCAGAGACGGCAAACATAGAATTTTTTTACTATCAAACCAGCAAATCATAATCCTACACATTTCTTTTTTAGTTAACAAGAAGATATGTTAACATGAGCGAATGCTGTTGAGTTTAAGATTGAATTTTTAGCATAAGTTTGAGTGAGTTTTCCTTATTGTTAAGGGGTTAACTACATAAAAGCTATCATTAGGTAATCAAATTATAAAGATATAGTTGATTATAAAGTAAATAGTGGGATTCATATTAAACACATCAGTCTGTTTATGTTCACTCAACTGACCAATATATTCGTATTGCAAGTATTTAAGAGCAATGAGAGAACGTCGACATAACATAGTTTTATCCAAATGAAAGAAGATACCATTTAAAACATAGCTTCTCATTAAATAACAGTCTTATCTTATTAAGAGCAGATAGATTAGTTCCGTTTAAAGTTGCTGAAAACTTAAGGAAAAGGTACCTCGTCACTTATCACTTACTAATAGAATCACTACAAAATCTTACCCGTAATAATGAAAAGAACTCTTCGTCGATAATTGTACATGGCATTTGTTCCATAGCCTCGTCCCATGTATAACTTGCATTTGTTATGTATACATCTAATGATTTTGAAACATCAAAACAGCGAATAACCAAGAAGATGAAAACTGCGTAACTTGGACAGGTGAAGACCTTCATTTTCACTGATAACTTAAATGGCACATTACAACTAGCGAAGTGTTCGAGTTAAGCAGTGAAGGGTGCAAAACGTATTATAACTTCCGTATGAACGCATGATTTCACACCAAACAAGAAATTGAATTGATAAACTTAGTGTTCAGGATATGATTTATACGCTAACTTAAGATCAAACATAGAGTTAACGGATGTTATATTTCCTTCTGAGGTATACTTGAAGTGTGTATGAGTTAGTGAGACAACGTATTTGCATATTGTGTCGGGTTATGATTAGAATGGTCCACTCTGTTGAGTACATTTTATGTTTTCTACATTGTGTCTGATATTGCTGCCGTTCTAGACGATTTTACTTATACTAGTAGCTATTCGTACTAATCTAGTTGTATATAACTGAAAGCAAATATCTTTTGACATTATCATTTATATAGTGGCGTGTTAGTGCAAAATAAAGAAAGAAGAAAAAGAAACAAAAATAGCAACTTTTATTGTGACTAGAAATGTGTACAAATTGTAAATGAAGGTTTCTAAAGAGTAGTATACAAATTTGTATACTTAAAAATGCCACCAATATCTCCTAATATCAAATGAGTTCAAAATGAGTTCAATACTTGAGTATCATTTTAATTTGTGTATACTAGTATGGTATATCAAGGAGTATGTTCCAGTGAATAGTTTAACTACACTTCTAAGAATATTTGCTAGAAAGTTGACCTAGTGCAGAAAACAAAAGGAAAGAGTCATAACTGAATCGTATTTGTGAAAGTATTGTTTTGGTATTTTATAAAGTTTATTTATAGTTGTTAGTGTAAAAAGTTCCATTTTGGAAAAATGAATTCTGTATGCATTCCACATTTTCCTTGTATCTGCCCATGCCCGGGGATTTATGTGTTTAAAGAGTGTCTTTAGTTTTTGTATTTACTACCTTATAAAGCCTCTGGGAAATTAAGATGTGTTGTTGATGTTGGTGTATGTAATCGATTAAATTTTCAATGAAACGGATTTTATCACAGAGTTTACATGTTAAACAATATCACTTAAACCATCTGAATAGATCATGCGTTAAACTGTGTTCTTATGTTACGATCTAGGAAGGACGATTTCAAAGGGACTCGCGAGCCATAAAAACGTCATCATACGCGGAGCGAAACAAGTAAAGCGTGTAAACAACTAAATGGTCGCAAATATTACAAAACAGTATGGTTATCCCTATTCCAACTTAATACACAAACAATATACATAATCTCTCAACCTCTAGATTGAATCTATCGCCACGTCTTCTTCCTCGGACATTGTATCATAAAACCAAAATAAAAGGTAGGCTATATGCTAAATGTAATATTTAACAAAATAAACGGCGTGGGCATATGACTCTTTTGTTATTAGGGTATCAGCAGAATATTTTATATTTTACTGTATCAAATAATTAATAAGCTGCCCATCAAATTCCTCGTTACAATTAGTTTCTTTGCTTGTTTAGTTTAGGCTTAACGTTATTTCCAGATTATTTCACCGATATCGTGACAAAGGGGCAAAGGAGACAAACGAAACGACAAGACAGGAAGAGAAGTTGCGACAGAACGGGTAAACCAAAGCAATAGGGATAGTCCAGAAGGAATGATGAACCCATGCAACGGCGTTTTCGCTTACTTTTCAATTGAATTTTACTTGGGGATCTTTATCATTCCATGGGGTTAGAAATTCTTGTACATGGGACCGCCAGCTTTGCGTCCCCTCTGAAGAAGTGTTAATATTTGGCTGGTCTCTTCCCTTAAACTCATATGACTGGGGTGACCGACCCGTAACACAGTCTTTTAAATCGCGGCTTGATTCTTTGTTTTTATTACTTATTAGGATTTTTTCTGTGGTAGAGAGGTTCTTTAAAACTTCCATTCGACAAACAAAAAAGCATAAAATGTTTATATTTGCTTTAATTCATCAATAAATATTTCAACATTTAGAGACTGAATCCTCCGACAATATGACTGATACATATTTGTACAGAATAGAAAACTATATGCTTGTGGAATTCAGTTTGCTAATTACATTTAGTTTTGCTTTCAGTAATGACGTGTACATGTACATGTCTGTTATCAAACACTCAATATAAAATAATTATTCCATGGTCAATTCAATTTGTGTTGTTGTGTGCCTCGTGTATGTGGTTAATAAGTTCAGGTTCAGAACAGTGCTTAGGTTTTTATAGGTTCTTTGTAGTGTGGCATGTTACCATAATCATAACATATGATGGGAGGTAGCCTTAATTCTGCTTGCTGCATAAGTTCAGAATAGTTTCCTTTTGTTTCAACAGACTGGGAACCGTGAAGTGTCTCATACTGTGATATGTTACCATAATCAGTAGTGGACAACACTCTTACGTCCGGTTCGATGTGGTCAAGATAGGAATAGTTTCCTTGTGGTTTTGAAGATTGTGCTACATCAAGTGTTTCATACGTTGAAATGTTACCGATATGAATGGAGTCAGAATTAGAATAATAGTTTCTAGAAACCTCCCCAGTTTTTTCAGTGTCATCGTTAGACGATTTTGTATTTTGAACCTTTTTCCTCCAAATAATGACAACAATTATCACGAGAGTAACGATGACAACCAATAAAGCAATAATTATGCCTATATACACAATAGTATCGTTCTTAGCATCTGTGCTGCTGTCACCATTCACTGTTTGGTCAGGGGGAGTCATACTAAAGCTTTGTGAGTAAATTTCAGAAGACGTTGAAACTTTATGGATGTTGTCGATTCAAATATATTAGGAAAAGTTATTGTATTGGTTTCTTCTTCTTTGTTCAAGCTTGAACCCGATGACGCGGATGTTTCAACTTCTGTTGATAGTGTCGATGCCATTGTAGCAGTCGCTTGACCTTCCTCGTTGTTCAAACTGCTGCATAATACATACAAGATCTATTGAACCAAAATATATTGTACGTTTATAGATGACAAGCTTTTTACAGTGGAATCTCGGCGTCCCAGGTAGATGAGTATTTCAGACTAGAGAAAGTGTTGGCAATATGACATATGGACACATACATTGGAGTTCATCCATCGTGTGTGTTCCACATTTGTAGTTTTGGCCATGCTTATCACAAACTTGACCATCGCACAGTGTTGCAGAGTTGATATCGGTGATGTTTAAACAGAAGCATAAAGTATCTGTGATCGAGATGACAAAATGTTCACAAAAGAAAAACAGTTCTTCAGAGAATCATTAGGTGATAATAAAGTGTTATTAAGTGATGTGTTTTAATAAACACACTTCCCCACAAATGTTGGTGTGTAATCGGCTATTCCGTACGCACCAATTCATCCATGTGGGCCACTATCATTTGGAAAATCTTCCAATTTGAGATGGTCTGTATTGTTCAAGACATGCCCTGTGTAGTCCAAGATGTTCACTGCATCAAATGGAGTGTTCTAAAATAAATATCTGTAAATTAAAGCAATGAAATATGGACAAAACTTGTAGTTTATCACTGATATAAACATACACCTGTATGGTCACTCTGCATAATTACAAATTAAATAAGCTATGTTTGTAAATGTGGACGGACGGACGGACGGACAGACATATGGGTTTAACATAAGTCAAACATGACATGTATGCTAGGAGTTATTTAATTATATCAAAGTGTATCGTGCTGAATAATATGTGATTAAAAAATGGCCATAATTCGGATAAAAATGTCTAATTTTAACGTCTGATGTTTTGACGCGACCGGCATTCGAACCCCACCTTGGATTCTAACAACAGTCTACCAGCACAAAATAAACGCTAAACCAACTTAACCACCGCGCTGGTCTAAAAATGGTCAGATTTTCACAATATCAAGTTGACCTGTATATTAGTATAATTCACCTATGTGCCAAATTTGCTTGTGTCAATTATTTCGAACTATAATGATGGAACGAAATACGTGACGACAAGGCCTATAACTTTTGTAAAAATGGTCGTATTTCACAAATATCGAACTAAACCTGTAAATTGACGCACTACTCATATATGCAAAAATGCTACTCCTTCAAAAGGTATTATGTACACATGACGTAATTACAGAGGAGAATGTTGTGAAAACATGCATGTGATGACACCTTTAATTAACAAGGAGGAGATATAACTATTTTTGTTTCCACTAATGGGACCTGGTTTAAACAATTTTGATTCTCTGAACATTCATTTAAAATAAGGTGCAGCAATTACACCATAAAATACGTACCTAAAGGAAATTCCACCAAGTTCAAAATGTACTATTGGATTTGAAATTCAACGTCTTTTCTGCAGGTAATTTTAATGTACCTTTTCCAATCCTGGTACCATATGAAATCCAAGTGGTTGCTAACACTACAAACGTCGTACCGAGTTCTATAGTTAATCAATTATTTAAGAGCTTACAGAAGCAACGTTACAAAGTCTTGTTATTTTAGTTTAAACGCACCCCATCGTTACTTTATTGATTGACACGCAAGTTGTACACATATTACTCATTTACTTGTATGAACCCATCTTTTCTGAAAACAATACCAATAGTTTTAATATATTTAAACTTTCAATGGCCAATTGTCAGATTTTGTATTACATCTTGACTCTTTAGATTTGTTTAAATCTTGTGTAAAACGTATTTTAGTCATTACGATCAAACTTAATCTGTTATATGAACACCCTAAGGCAATTAGCCAAAGGCACAATTAGTATGGAATGAGGTCAAGGTCACATAAAAAATAGGTCAACCAGTTGTACTCTCGAAGTCTTAGTTAGTTAGGAAGCACATCTATTTCCATAAAGGTTATGCTGAAATGTTACCCCCCCCCCCCAACCCACCCCCTTTGTAACCAGGGAGATACAATCGGTTCTCAATATCCACGAGGTGCCTACATATGCAAGCATTAAATTCTAAGTCTTCTTGTTTATTGGAAGACGTTTCATTTTTAAATAATTTGCCACTTTCCTAATCCTAGGGACACCTTTTTTGTTATTTAAGATTATCTTACTTTCATATAAATATATCTACAAAACAATTTTTAAAAGATTTGTTTAAAGGTAGCTTTTAATATCTAGATAATTATAGTTTGTAAAAGTGTCTTTCAAACTTAATATCAGATATTTCTTTTCGTTAAGAAAAGGTAGAATGGCTTGCTATAGAAAGACGCCCGTAAGCTCATTTTTGGCTGCAATTCGATGCTATAGTAAATTTACAACTACTCTATACTGTATACATAAACTAAAACGTATAAACGTACGTCATGTTAATCGTGAAGCTAAATTTTACAACAAAAAAAGGAAACATTTTGATCCACGGGTATGAACATTGCAGTTAATGTTCTGCCTTTTAAAATGATGTCCGTGTTTACTCTCTCCTTTACATGCAAATTTGATTATGCAAATTTGATTATGCAAATCCAACTGTTGCATTTACATATTTATTGAAAAACACTTTGTGACATACTGATTTATATCATTTCATATCTAAAAATCTTTAAACATCTTATATGAATTAAACTTCCTTGTTCCTAACGTGATGAAGACTTGCTTGTGTTTTTATTGACGCGCTCTATTGCTGTTATACGTGTGTTCATGAATATTTGAATTTTACATACACGTAATATTTCAAATATGTTTTAAAATGGTGTAGAAACAAATTTAATTGAAAAGGCCTAAATTCCTTTTACAACACTTGCACCTATCCTGATTAAATATATCTGACACATTTTATAGATGTGGTCTGACATGTTCCGTGTATGGTTATCACTACATAAAATCAATTAAAATGTACTGCCCCAAGTCTAAAAAAAACTTTATTTGGAGTTATGCACGAGTTATGATCCATGCCCAATTCTATCACTTTCTCAAGGAAATGAGACTTTAAACATATTTGCGCGTGAGAACGTACTCAATTTAGACATTTTCCTCGTAGGCTATATTGTTTCGCATGTGCTTAGCTGAGTATGTGCTAAGAAAATTTGTAGTCTTGAAATATGTGCCATGCTAACATGAGCGTATGCTTACTTTACTAAAACGTATGTTGTTGGGTTAGAGATTGAATTTCAGCTTAAGTTTTAAAGAGTTTTTATAGTTAAGCAGTCAACTGCATAAAAAGCCGTCATAAAGTATTCAAATTATAAAATATATTTTAATATTTAAGATATAATTGATTATGAAGTAGATCTAAATATTGGAATACATTTAAATATATAATTTAAATATTTGGTTAGTTCCGTTTGTTTATGTCTAAATATGTTTGTATTCCTTCCATATCGCGAGCACCTGGTTTCGCTTCTAGCTTTTTTTTTAATAAAAGTTCGTGATGTTTCCTTTTCTAGTTAAAAAAAATTGGTAATTTTTTCTGTGTGCTTTCCATGTTTTCCTTTTGTTTGCTAATGTCCACTGATTTACGGCTTTTGAAAATCGTCTTGGTTTTTCGTATTTATCACTTCCATAAAACAAAATGTTCTTATGGCAATTATTTTAGGGCTATTAGAGAATGTCGAAATTTTATAGTTTTGTTCTGGATCCAAAATGAAAGTAGGTACAGTTTAAGTCATAGCTTCTAACTATCTAACAGTGGTATCTAACAAAGTAATAAACGGATAGATAAGTCTGTTAAAAGACGCTGGAAAAGTATCTCTTAACTTAGGACTTACTAATAGACTCAATACAAAATCTTACCCGTAATAGTGAAAAGAACTCTTCGTCGATAATTTTACATGGCATTTTTTTCCATAGCCTCGCCCCATATATAACTTTCATTTGTTATGTATATATCTAATGGTGATGAATCATGAAAACAGCAACTAGCCAAGAAGATAAAAACGGCGTTACTTGGACAAGTGAAGACCTCCATGTTAACTAATAACTTAACTGATGACTTTAAATGCCATATCACATCTTACGAATTGTGCAAGTTAAGAAGTGAATGGAGCAAAACTTAATTTAACTTCCTTGTGAATGCATGATTTCACAAGTAAACAAGAAATTGAAATTATAAATTTTAGCGTTCGGGACAAGATTTATATGCTAACTTACGATTAAACGAATGTTAAATTTCCTTACGTAACGTGTGGATGATTTACTGATATAACGTATTTGCATATTGTTTCGGGTTATGATTAGAGAGACAAGCTCTATTAAATACATTTTATGTCTCTACATTATGTCCAATGTGTGTACAGATTAAATATAGTAAACAAGTTATATTTAACTGACATCAAGAAGCTTCTGACTTTATTGTATATTTACTTGCTTCTCTGTGCGAAGAACCACTGCAAAGAGTTAAGAAACTAGAAGTGTATACAACGTGGTGTAATGTTATTATGTTGGTAGATATGGATCCGGAATGTGAATCACCGTGTATGTTATCGTGAGGAAGATACTTTTTGTTATTAGAGTGATCGCCCTTGTTCATTGATTTTTGTTCGATGCTGGAAGCTCTGTTCGTCAACATTAAAGATATTGGGACAGGTCCATAGGTCTAGCAGGAGTAGGATATTCAACTATACAAGTTTTTAGTCCATCTGGACCAAAGGTCAAAGGTGGATTCTCTCATACAAATCCAGTCTTTCGTCCGTCGTCGTCCGTCCGTCGTCGTTAACTTTTAACATTTTCGACCTCTTCACCTAAACCACTGGACCATTTTTATCCAAACTTGGTAGGAAGTATCCCTAGGGAAAGAGGATTCAGATTTGTTCAAATGAAGGGGCTGGGCCCCCAGGGGGCGCCACTGGGGGGCAAAAAGGGGATGGGGAAATTGACAAAACTTCAAAAATCTTCTAATAAACTAGAAAGCCTAGAGCTAAATGTTTTGGTATGTAGTAACTTTAGGGCATGGATAACTAGGTTTTTTCAAGGCGTGACCCTTGGGTCAAAAATAGGTGACGTGTTTTTTGGTCAAAGTTCAACACTAGCAAATATGTTAACTTTTCATGTTTTCGACTTATTGTCCAAAACTACTGGACCAATGTCATCCAAACTTGGCAGGAAGTATCCAGAGGGGATGGGAATTCAGATTTGTGTTAATAAAGGGGCTCAGCCTCCAGAGGGCGCCGCTATGGAGTCCAAAAGGGGGGAAATTTGACAAAATTCTTCTCTTTATAAACTAGAAGGACTATAGCTTAATGTTTTGGTATGTAGTAACTTTAGGGCATAGAAAAACCAAGTTTGTTCAAGGCGTGAACCCGGGGTTAAAAATAGGTTACACGATTTTGGGTCAAAGTTGAATACTTTATATAAAGCAAACATGTTTACTTTTCACATTTTCGACTTCTTGTCCAAAATAACTGGACCAATTTCATCCAAACTTGGTAGGAAGTATTCCTATGGAATGAGAAATCAGATTTGTGGAAATGAAGGGGCTGTTCCTCAGGGGGCGTTACTTTGGGGTCTAAAAGGGAGGAAAATTGTCAAAATTTTAAAAATCTTCTAATAAACTAGATGGCCTTGAGTTTAATGTTCTGGTTTGTAGTAACTTTGGGGCACGGAGAGCCAAGTTTGTTCAAGGCGTGACCCTAGGGTCAAAAATAGGTTACGCATTTTTGGGTCAAAGTTAAACACTATATATAAACCAAACATGTTAACTTTTCACATTTTCGACTTCATGTCTAAAAATACTAGACCAATATCAACCAAACTTGGTAGGAGGTATCCCTTTGGGAAAGTTTCAGATATATTCAAATGAATGGGCTCAGCCCACAGGAGGCACCACTAGGTGGCCAAAAGGGGAAAATTTGACAAAATTTCAAAAACTTCTAATAAATCAAAAATGAAATCTGGATTTCGGGGTCAAAGTTCAACACTCTATATATTGCAAATATGTAAAATTTAAACAATTTCGACTTCTTTTATAAAACTATTGGACTAATTCCACTAAAACTTGGTTGATGGGTAAAAGGGGGGACGGTACAGATTTGTTCAAATGATTGGGCTCAGTACCAGGGGCCCAAATGGGGAAAGTTTGACAAAATTTCAAAAATCTTCGTATAAACTAGAAGGCCTAGTGCTTAATACTTTGGATTGTAGTAACTTTAGTGCATGGAGAACCAACTTTGTTCAAGGCGTGACCCTAGGAGTCAAAGTTTTCAAATGACAATCCAGATGGACGTTAAGGCCCCATGGGCCTCTTGTTGTATGTACTTCAGTAATTGTGCGTGTCTGGTATTGCGGACAAGAACGCACATAGCTAGAAACATGAGATGATAGTTGACAACATTGATTTAACCATAATACTAGGGATTGTTAATTGATAGGAATTCGCTAATTTAGCTCGGTTTGATCTTTTAGCCCTGGAGTAAAACAATAAGCCATCTATTAAAACATAGTCAGCACTCAACAGAAGGATTCTTCGAGCTTCCTTTTGTGGGAATTGCAAAACATCATTTTCCAAGTAACTGAATATTTCTCCCAGATAAGGACCTGAGCACTGTAACTGTGAAAAACTTTCCGACGAGAAATCACTCTTATCAAAAAGATCAATATATTTTCCAACTATAGTATCATCATGATCCCTGTATCCTCTGAATTGTCACTGTGAATCGCAATGGGTTTAGGCATATGTGTTTTGAATCATATGCGACACTTACAAATCTTCGAATTCTAATGATAGTAAAAAGTCTAAGACTATCTTTTCACTGTATATTATATAAATGTACATTGTACTTTATGACTCGTTTGGATTTTTATTGACAATTGATGTTTGCGGTTAGTTGTTGAGATGATTTACAGCGCCATGAAGTATATTT